>PVLA01005992.1:0-64734 GCA_004027455.1 Hydrochoerus hydrochaeris
CTTTAGTTCAAATGTAGCATCATTTTTTATTTAGTTTTTTTTGTCAAGCATATTTTGCCTTTTTTTTTTTCTTGTACTGGGGATTGAATTCATGACCTCATGCTTGCTAGGCAGGCCCTTAAGCCACTAAGCTAAATCCCCAGCCCACTCATTTTGTTTTCTATATGAGTGAAATTCAGTAATTTCTTTCTTAAAAAAGTCCATTGATCCCTGCATATATTCTACAGCAGTTATGTTCACACAGCTAGGCACTGAGGTAGGTACACATTACTAATCCCAGGCACTCAGGAGGCTGAGGCAGGAGGGCACTTAGTGAGACCCTGGTTTAAAAGGGGAGTGGAAAGAGCCAGGTGTAGTGTCTCACACCTGTAATCCCAGCACTCAGGTGGCTGAGGCAGGAGGATCATTGTGAGTTTGAGACCACCCTGGGCTACAAAGTGAGCTCAAGGCCAGCCTGAACTGCATATCGAGACCCTGTCTCAAAAAAGACAAAAAAAAAAAAGTGGGGAGTGGAGCATAGATCAGTGGTAGAACACTTGGCTAGCATACTTGAGGCGCCCTGGGTTCAATCCTTAGCACCGGGGAAATTTCTTCTTCTTGTTCATTGTTTCTGTCTAGGATCATTTTCCTTCAGTTTGAATAATTTTTATTATTTCTTATAGAAAAGGTGAGCTAGAAATGAATTCTTAACTTTTATCTGAAAGCATCTTTATTTTACATGGATATTTGAGGGATACTCTTTTTGCTACAACTAGAATTTTAGGTTAGCAGGTATTTTCCTCCTTCTTACCCCCATAATGCCAGTCCATTGTTTTTCTGATATATACAGTCAGCTGTTGATCCTACTGTTATTGCTCCCAGATAATCTTTTATTCTGGTAGCTTTTCCGGATTTTCTAACTTTAGTGTTCAGCAGCTTGACTATTGTAATTTTCCTTGTACTTATTCCACCTGGACTTTATTGAGTTTTTTGAATTGTAAGTTGATGCCTTTGTTTGGGCAAATTCTAGGCCATTATGTCTTCAAATATTGCTTCTGCCTTACTGTATCTTTCCTCTTGGCTGTGTGACTATATATCACAAATCTGTTAAGCTCTGTGTCGGATTCCTCAAAATTCCTTTTCTCTCACTGAGTTTCAGTCCGGTTTACTGTTTCTTTTACTGTGTGTCCAGATTACTGTTAAATCTTTCCAATGAATTTAAATTTTTTTTTATTAGTACACATTTGCAATACATAAAGTTTACATTCATGGTAGGGAGTAGATACAAGTATATAGTATATCTTGATTGTTTTTTTATAGCCCTTCCTATCTCCACCCATCTTCTTTCTCCATCTCTAAATTCACTTTCCCCATTTTCATTATTATTAATACTGTTATTTTTAGTTCATACTTATGATATGTAATGTTTACATTCATTGTATTTGGTACATGTACATGACACATTTTAAATCTTTTTACTTCTCTTTTTCCTTTCCTTCCCCTTGGTCTCTTGAACCCCTTGCCATTTGTAAAAAATCTGTTTCCTTCTATCAAACCTTTACTTTGCCTTACTTAAATGAAAGATATATATATTTAAGCTTGTGTGTTTATTTCACTTAACATATTTTCCATGTATATCCATTTTCCTACAAATGTCTCCAATTTATCCACTTTGGGAGTGGGGGTTATTTTTTTGAGACAGTGTCTCATCATGTAGTTCAGGCTGGCCTTGAACTCATGGCAAATCCTTGTGCCTCAGCCTCCTGAGTGCTCATACCCAACCAAATTTATCCTTCTTTATGGTCAAGTAGTATTCCATTGTGGATAGATACCACATTTTCTTTATCCATTCATCTGTTATGGACATACAGGCTACTTCCAGGATTTGGCTGCTGTAGTCATTGGCATATGTGTATCACTGTGACATGTCTTTAGCTCTTTAGGGAAGACACTTAGAAGAGGAATAAATAGATGGGTCAGATGGAATTTCTGTTTTTAAGTTTTTGAGAAATTTCCATACTGATTTCCAAAGTAGTTGTACTAGTTTACATTTGTACCAACAGTGTCGAAGGGTTTCTCTTTCCCTGCTGTCCTGTCAATATTTATTAATTTCTTGATAACTGCCATTCTTTCTAGTATAAGATGAAATCATAATATTTTAATTTGAATTTCTCTAGTGACCAGAGATTTGGAATATTTTTTGAATGTCTGTGGGCCATTAATACTTGTTCTAGGAAGTATCTGTTCATTTCAGTTGTGCATATTTGACTGGGTCTCTTATTTTAGATGATCTTAATTTTTTTAGTTCTTTATAGCACTCCAGATATTAGTGCTTTGTCTGAGAAATCACAAAACTTCTTGCCTATACATATGTTTTACATAGGGCTGGGGATTTAGCACAGTGGCATAAGCAAGCAACTGCCTGACAAGTGTGAGGTTGTGAGTTCAATCCCCAGTACCACCAAAAAAAAAAAAGTAAAACCTATGTTTGCTTATTTTATCTTCCAGTAGGTTCATTGTTTCTGTTTTAATGCTTAGATCTTTGATCCATTTTGATTTTAGTTTGGTACTGTACATCATGAGAATATGGTGGAGCTTAAATCTTCTGCATACAGCAGCCAGTTTTCCCAGCACCATTTGTTAAATAGGATACATTTCCTCATATGTATGTTTTTGGTCTCTTTGTTGAGGATTAAATAGCTGAATGTGTGTTTGAGTGCTCCTATTTCCATTGTACTCAGTGACTTTTTTTTCCCCCCAATGACTTTTTAATTCTAGATATATTTTCAGTTCTAAATGTCTACTTGTTTTTTTATGGGTTCCAATTTTTCATTGAAATTCTCCATTTTTGTATGATTCATCTGTTTTCTTTTTTCTTGAACACATTAGTCATATAAGTTTTAAAATTCCTATCTATATTAAAACTCAGATTACTTTGGGTCTGTTTCTTTGTTTTCCTCCTTTCTCTTCTTTCTCCACTTCTGTTGTCTTTTATTTTCCTTCCATTTAGCCATTTTTGCCCTTTTTTTGCCCAGATACCTTATTTTAAAATATTAGACATTGTAGGTGAAAAAGTAATAGAGGCTTTGGACGATGTAATCATTATCCAAAGAAAATTTTTTCTTCTGATAGAGAAGAATACTAGCAGATCACCTTCATCCTGTTAAGAAGTGATTTGGACATTATTAAAACTATTTGGCTTTAGCACTGGGTATGGTGGCTCACGCTTGTAATCCCAGCACTTGGGAGGCTGAGGCAGGAGGATTGTTGCAAGTTCAAGACCAGCCTGGGGTACAAAGTGAGCTCAAGGCCAGCCTGAACTGCATAGCAAGACCCTGTCTCAAAAAGACCAAAAAAAACCCAAGACTATTTGACTTTGCATTTATTCCTAGAACATAGCCCTTCCCTCTAGGATGTGTCCCTTCTAGGTGATTATTAAAAGTCTGGATCATTGTCCAGGGATCTTTGGTCTTAGTGGCTTGAACTCCAGCCTGTCTTCTCAGCACTATCTGATAAAAATTCAGTTCTCTTGTTGGACTTGCTGTTTTTTTGTTGCTGTTTTTTTGCTGTATATACTCAAAACTAAAAGATAGCCAAAGACGTATGGGGAATTTGTAGGCAGATTATAAGGGTTCCACTTGGCAACAGTTCTCTCATTTCTGTGATTAGTCTCTAAAGTCTCAGCCAGTTATGTGGCCCTGAGTTGATTTGTTTGTCCCTTTAATTTAGGGACAAAATTGAGCCATTTGGGGGCTCAGTTTCCCCACAGTGTTGTATAGAAAATGGCGTTGGTAAAGAGGCCAAGGTTTTCAACTCCTGAAGTTCTGCTTGTTTGTTATTCTCCAGAGCCTTCAAACAATTTTTTAAAGTTTTGTATAGCTTTTTTTATATAGATGTTTTATGTGGGAGATTAGTACCAGTTCTATCATGGCATGGCCCAAAAGTCCTGCATCTAGGCCTTTTATTTTTGTTGTTCTTTGGTGGGGGGGTTGGGTTTTTTTTGTTTTTGTTTGAGACAGGGTCTCACTACTATGCAGTCCAAGCTGGTCTTGGATTTGCTAGGTAAGTAGCCTGGGCCTTGAACTCAAAATCTTCCAGCTTCAGCCTCCCAAGTGTAGGATTATACAAATGTACCAGCATGACTGGTTTAGGTTTTGTTTTTGATTATTATTTGATAAATTTTAAATAACTTTTCTGTCTCTACATTTGATCTTCTTCTGATTTTTGTACTTCTGAAGTACTGTTTAACGTAGACTAAGTATGAAGGACGTTTTTCAGAACTGACTTATACGATACATCAAGTGAAGTAAAAATCTTTAGTCATATTTGACTATAACTAATATTATAAACTTGTTACTTATGTTTGAGCCAAATGAATGTGCAATAAAAAGTTATTTCTTAGTGGTAGAGTACTTTCCTAGAAGACATAAGGTCCTGTGTTCAGACCCTAGGCACCATTAAAAAAATGTTACTTGTAGCTTCTCTTGTAAAATCATAACTATTATATAAAATGTTTCTTCTTAACTGATTGCTTTGTATGAAATATATGCTCTAACTATATGGCTATTTACAGGTCTCGACACAGACGATTCTCTTATAGCCAGTCTAAATCTCGCTCCAAATCACTACCAAGGCGGTCTACCTCAGCACGGCAGTCAAGAACTCCAAGAAGGAATTCTGGTTCTAGAGGACGGTCAAGGTCCAAGTCCTTACCAAAAAGGTCCAAGTCCATAGGAAAATCACAATCAAGTTCACCTCAAAAGCAGACTAGCTCAGGAACAAAATCAAGATCACATGGAAGACATTCCGACTCCATAGCAAGATCCCCCTGTAAATCTCCCAAAGGGTATACCAATTCTGAAACTAAAGCACAAGCAGCAAAACATTCTCATTTTCGGTCACATTCCAGATCTCGGAGTTACCGTCATAAAAACAGTTGGTGAAAAACAGAAGAGTACTACATAGTCTTTAATATAAGTTATTATATCTCTCATTATGTTAAATAAAAACTCTTCAAGGCTTACAAAAATTTGAGTTGATATTAGTTACTTCTGGGCATGCAGAAGAAATAGTATCTTTCTAGGTTTAGATTAATAAAGATTTGGTCTCAGTTTAGGGGCCTACACCACAAATTACATCTCTAATGTCACCGTTTTATAGACCTTTTTAAAATTTTTATTTTATTAGTGCATGTTTATAGTACATGAAGTTTACATTCACATTAGGGAGTAGGTACATGTACATATTGTGATTCTTTTTTACTCTCCTTCCCATCCCCACCCATTTCCCTCCCTCCATCTTTAGATCCCCTTTCCCAGGATGTGGACAGGTGATGGGGGGAGACATAAAAAGGTTTATGATGAACCATTTTTTTTAACATGGTTACAGAAAGTTACTTCTCAAAGAAAATGGCTAAAATGGAATCTGTAGAATTCCATTTAGATATTGAGTATGTTATATTAATAGCAACTTTAACAAAAACTGTTTTTACTCTAAAGCATTTTTCTTGTAAAAAGTAATTATGACTTTATACATTTGATATCAGTGTCTCTTTTGTGTCTTCTTTACACTTAGGCCAATTCCCAGTGGGTACTAGTTCAAAAAACAATATTCTGAAGTCCCCAAAAGTACATTTATATAGTGATCAAAGATTCAAACAATATATTGCTTCCCGAGCTCAAAGGTTTTATTTTTATTCATTAGAACAGTATAGATTAGTTGACATGAAATTATATCCTATACGTTATTAACTTCAAAAAGATGAAAACATTTTTAGAAATAGTGGATTTTGAGTGGTTTGACCTGGTTGTACCAGTGAATGTGTACCATTCACTATGCAAAAATACTCAGTAAGCCTTACACTCTTCAAGACTAAATTAGCAAAGACAGTCAAGTTTGAGCCCAGCCTGGGCAACCTAGTGACTTAGCAAAAACTTATCTCAAAAAATTAAAAAAAAAAAAAAAAAAACCAGGAGTGGTGACTCACACCTGTAATCCCAGCACTGGGAGCAGGAAGATCCTTGTGAGCTCAAGGCCAGCCTGAAATGCATAGTGACACCTGACCAAAAAAAAAAAAAAAAAAGTTTTAAAAAAGGCTGGAGGCCCTGGGTTTAATCCCAGTACTGGGAAAGAAAAAAAAGATTAATAAAAGGCCTTAATAAAAGTAGTACATTTTGTATAAAATAATATTTTACCATTATTTATGTATATCATTTTCATCTTATTTTTTAAGTAGAATGCCTTATTTCTGAGAATATTTAGTACCTTTTATTAAGAAACTCAGAAGTATATCTTCAAAAAATAATTTTATATTATCTAAAATTTGTTATACTTTTTTTAAAATCAAGTAACTTTAATATAGTTGTTGCTTTTATAATTGTTGTGACTAAAAAGAGTTTCTTTTAAAAATGTATTTGTAGGGGCTGGGGATTTAGCTCAGGGCATAAGTACCTGCCTTGCAAGCGTGCAGTTACAAATTCGATCTCTGGCACCAAAAAAAGCCAAAGATGTGTAAATTCAATCCCCACTACCCCCCCCAAATAAATAAATAAATATATATATATATATATATATATATATATATATATGTATTCAGACAGAGAGAAATGTGTTTGTAGCCATATGTATTGGCAAACATCTATACTCCTAGCACTTGGAAAGCAAGTGGATCATTTGGAGTTAAACTACCTCGTGAGTCTGTCTCAAAAAAAAATTTTTTTCATAGTTTGTTATTCAGAAGTTTTAGATTTATGATAGATCAGGGATATTTTTACAGAGCTCTACATGTGTACCTTATTGAATTACATTACTAAAACTTAAGTTACCAACCCATAGTTTTTATTTATAGAATTTTTAAGAAATGTTTTATATCATTAGTATATAGGGTCATTGTTGTTTCTACTTGTTTGGGACACAGACTTCACTTTTATTTTTCATGGATCTGGGAATCAAACACAGGGCCTTGTCTGTGAAAGGCAAAGAGCTCTACCACTGAGCCACATCTACAGCCCCAAATTTTGCTTTTTTTGTACATTAGAATATGCAAGACAGGGTCAATCATTTAGCTCAGTGGCCTAAGCACCTGCCTGGCAAGCACAAGGTGGTGAGTTTGATCCCTGCTACCCAAAAAAAAAAAAAAAAAAAGAATATGCAAGAGATAACATTACAAAGATAATTTGCCAGTAATATTTGGAAAGTACCATAAATTCCATATAGTACTTTTTGAATAGATTTTTTCCTATTTAATCATAGCAAAATTTATTTTAAAACTACAACCCTGAAGTGTTAAAAATTAGAAAATTATATAGCACTATTGAAAATTTAGAGGAGTCTGAAGAACTAGTAAAACATAAATAAGTAGATTTACACATAATACAGTATTCAGTGTAGAACACTTGTCTAGCATGGAGGCTGAGGTCCTGGGTTTGTCTTTGCTTTGCATTCACAAATTATTTCTTAGTAAAAAGTTAACAAGGCAGTACTCCTGAATATATATGATGCCTCCATTTAACTTTGGTTTTCCATGGTAATCCCTTTGTCAGGAGGATACTGTTTGGTTTGATGGAAAAGCTGAAATTGAGCTTTTGTTGTGCTTGACACTGCTGTTTCAAGTCATTCACCTGTCTAATCTTTATAAGAAATAACTGCAAATCAGGAAACTTGTGATGCAAAGGGTTAAATCATAACTGTTATAACTGGGATGCTGGGGAATACCTGGGCTCCAAAGTCTTCCTGACACACGATTTTTAGGAGCAGCAAAGTCTTAAGAGATAGATCCTTAATACAATATTTAGGAAGAAATGAGAACATAGGAAAATACTTGTAGGCTTCAGTGAAAATGCTTCCATGACCCTGGATGAAAGGTGATTGACTAGATGTCCTGGAAAATTGTTTTCTAGGATTATCTTTGTTGTGAGGTTCACTGTCATATAATTGTTTCTTGGGCTATTTTAGAAATACTTAGGATAAGATTGTCTATTAAGAAAACAGATGTGTTTGGTTTTTTGAGACAGTGTCTTGCTGTGTAGTTCAGGTTGGCCTTGAACTCATTGCTCCTCTTGCCTTAAGCGTCCGATGTGCTGGGTTTATAGGTGTGTGCAACCATAGCTAGCAATAAAAGTGTTTTTGCTTTAGACATCTGCAATCAGTTCTTTTAAAGAGAATACCTGTACTTAGGTACTTCTCAGCTTTAGTACAGGGGTAAATCTATCACTGTTTAAGGTCACAGAGGATAAATTAAGGGCAAAGAAAGTTAAACAAGGTCAGTGTAGCTGCTCGTTTTTTCCCTGTGAATAATGGCCAATAATTTTTGTGTGGCAGCTAGTATCTTGTAGCTGCTAAAATATAATGAACTTGTTGGAAATTTTATTTGGAACTTAATTTGGAATTTTATTTTGTGCCATTGGGTTTTCTTTTTCAAGTTTAATTAATTTCAGGGTTTTGTTATTTGGAGTTTTTGTTTTTGAGACAGGGTCTTGTGTGTAGTCTAGGCTAGCCTTGACCTCACCATCAAGGAACTCAGGCCCTCTGCCTCAGTATCCCAAGTGCTAGGATTACCTGTGTGCACCACCAGACCGGGCTAGGATATTTTTCTTGGTTTTTTGGCCTCACGGTGCAGTTCAGGCTCATCTTGAACTGTGTGTCCCAGGCTGGCCTCGACCTTGCAGCAATCCTCCTGTCTCAACCTCCCAAGTGCTGGGATTATAGACATGCACCACTATGCCTGGCTGGGATTTTTTTATTTTTAATGTTTTGAGATATGAATTTGAGTCTATTTTTTGAGACAGGGCCTCCATATGTAGCCTATTTGGCTTCAAAGTCCTCATGCCTTGGCATTGAGTACTAAGGTCAAGGTCCTTGCCACCAGGCCCAGTTCCATGTAACTAACAAATTCAAATAAGAATTGCTGCCATTAGGCCACACATGGTGGCGCATCCTTTTAATTGCAGCACTGGGAGACTGAGGCAGGAGCACTGCACGTTTGAACTAACTTAGGTCAACTCAGCAACTTTGCAAGGATGTAGCTCAGTGCAAAGGCCATGGGTTCAATTCCCAGTACCACACATATACATACACAAATAATTACTACCTGTATTCTGATCCCATTGTGAGAGAAAATAGTTTAAATGAAAAGTATTTAGAAATACTTTTACAACCTTGATCTACATGAAAATTTATAATTTCCAAGATGCCATGGTATATGCCTATATTTCCAGCTACTCCAGAGGCTGAGGTAGAAAAATCAAAAGCATCCAGTTTAAGCATCTTAGACCTTATCTCAAATTTTAAAAGGACTGGGGATGTATGTACTTCAGTGGCACAATGCTTTCCTAGCACTGGTGAGTTGCTGGATACAATTCTCAGTACCATGGAGGTGGTCGTGGTAGTGGTGGGGGATGTTCTAAGAATGAAGGGGAGTAGGGAAAATGTTAAAAAGATGCTTATAAATTTACATAAATCAAGCATAAAGACAACTGGGTCAAATACATTTTTCAAAATATAGTCCCTGTTGAAAGTTAAGATAAATATTTCTCAACATACCAAGTTGAAATAGCACAGTAATTAGGACAAGCTGGACAAGGTGGCACACATACTTGTAATCTTAGCATGTGAGATGAGGCAGGAAGGAGTACCTGGCAATACTATAAAAAAATTATGACATTCCAAGTTTTATTTAAAGAGAGCATATGAAGAACAGCTGATTAAGAAAATAGAAATATAAGCCAAGGTTAGTGGCCCATGCCTATAATCCCAGCAGCTACTCAGGTTGAGGGAGGAAAATTTCAGGTTCAAGACTAGCATGGGCAATTTGGTGAGACACTCAAAATTTAAAAAAGGCTTAGAGGCTAGGGATTTAGCTCAACAGTGTAAGTGCCTGCCTGGCAAGCACAAGGTCATGAGTTCAATCCTTTGTACCAAAAAAAAAAGAAAAAAAAGGCTTAGAATGTACTGAGCAGAATACTCATTTGCCCAACATGCATGGGGCTCTAGGTTTAATCCCTAATCTTACAAACTAAGTAGATTATAACCCTAGAGTTAGGGGGTATGCTAGGATTTTGTTCTGGGAAAAGTTGTAGGATTGCTTAGCTAGGTGTGGTAACATATGCCTGTAATACCAGCATTCTGGGAGACTGAAGGAAGAGGAGGATCAGAGTTTTAGACTAGTCCTAGCAAGACTCAAAATGGGATGTAGCTCAGTGGTAGAGAACCTAGTATGTGTGAGTCCCTAGGTTCAATCCCCAGACCCCAGCACTACATAAATGAGTGAATAAATTCTGTAATAACCAAAAAGGCTGAGGAAGCTGGGCACAATGGTACATGCCTGTAATCCCAGTCCTCAGGAGGCAAAAGCAAGAGGATCACTATGAGTTCAAGGCCAGTCTGGGCTACATAGTGAGTTCAACACCAACCTGGTCTACACAGTGAGACCTTGTCTCAAAAAAAAAAAAAAAAAATTAAACAGGATGGTGAATATACCTCAGTCTGAAGGCCCTGGGTTCAATCAGTACCACACACACAGTATTCCTGTCTGAACATCTTCCCATGTTAAGCATTTACATGCTGAAAATAACAAAAAGTCATCAAAATGTTTACAAAAAGAGAAAAAGGCCTTTTGTTACTTTTTTAAAAGCCTGAAAATGAACCAAAAGAGGAGCAAGATAACTTGGTTTTACTTAAACCTGAAAATAACCAGGCATGGTGGACCATGCCTGTTAATACTAGTGCTCAGAATGAGGCAGGAGGATCAGCAGTTCCAGGATGAAGTACAAAACCAGAAACACCTTTTACCTGCCATCCTTTTTCCCAAGATTTTAGACTTGTAACAACACACTTGTAATTTGGATTCGACAACTAGTCAAGTTAACAGACTCTTAAATTTTGGAGTAAATGTCTCTTAACTCAGGAGTAACCATATATATAATCAACCTTGGAATAATACAATTAGTACTGTAGGTGCTTCTCAAGTAAATGATGGGTTACAATCCAATAAACCCACTGAGGTTAAAAATGCATTTAATATACCTCATCTACCAAACCCAATAGCTTAGTAACAGCATGCATTAGAATATTAGTTTACCCACATGATCCCAGCATTACAAGGAGAATCCTACATTGTATCGCTAGCTAGGAAATGAATTAAAATTTGAAATCCACCTTCTACTGAATAATACACAGCTTTCACTCCATGGTAAAATAAGTCAAACCACTCAACTCAGGAACCATCTCTGATATCTTTAGAAGTAGAAAACCACACCTTTTTTCTTGAGTTTTAACCTGTTCCTTCCACTTTATTATAACATGAAAAGTTTACTGAATCTCCCACATTTATAAAAGCATCATGTGAAAGACTAAAGAAGTATGTCTTGTCTTCTATAGGTAGATTAAAAAAAAAAAAACCACCCCAGAGAGTTGAGAGGAAATGCATTCTACTTCAAAGGCTAATTCACAATTTGTAGGTAACATTGTCCATAGAAGGCAGAGGACAAGGTCACTAAGCCTGGAGAGAATATGGAAAGTATGGGAAGACAAACTCTTTTTGGCTGCATTTTTATGTTGTATGTATTGCTTCAGTACGTGCCTGACCAAAGGTGTAACTCTAGGTATGCCTTTCCACCGAGATGTCCTACATGCACTTCAAAGTTCAACAAGCCAAATCAAACTTACTTTCCTCTGTAATTCCAATCCCCCTGCCCAGTTCCCTAATTGCTTGCTTTGTCCTCCTAGTACCTTAAATTTTTTTCCCATCAAGATGATCCAGAATTTCCTCTCAAAATGTCTCCTTTTGAGCTACTAAAATTATGCTCAAGTGATGTTTGAAGTATTCTCCTCCCAAACTCTTCATATTTCATCACAATTCAATTCCCTTCCTTCCTCATAAACCTGATGACTTGCCATACTCACCAAAAAGTATTTCAGCATGGCAATTGAGGTCTTTAATGTTCTTACAATATACCTTCCAAATACACTGAATCGTCTCCCACCTTTCAGCCAGACATTTTATATCTTTTTACACCCCCACCTGCTCCTCTTTTGGAGGGGTGGGGTGGGGAACAGGGTCTCACTGTAGTTTAGGCTGGCCTTCAACTGGCATAGATCCTCCTGCCTCAGATTTCAGTGCTGGGATTAGACATGTGCCACCATATCCAACTGTTCACTTCATCTCTGTTACCAGTTTTTTTTTTTTTTAAGGTCCACCTCAATGCTGCTCCCAACCCCACCTAGTAGATTGAACTCAGGGCCTTGACAGCGATTTTACATCTCCACCTTTTGTTTTGTTTTTTGGTACTGGTGATCAAACTCATGACCTTGCACCTGTCAGGCAGGTGCTTATACCACTGAGCTAAACCTGGCTGCATCTCACACCTTTTTAAAAATGTTTTTGTGAAAGCTCAGTGTGGTGTTGCACACCTATAATCCCAGCACTCCCAGAGGTTAAGGCAGCAGAATCAGTTTGAGGCTGTCCTAGGCTACACAGTGAGTTCGACACCCTCACTACACAGTGAGACCCTGTCTCAAAAAAAAAAAACAAAAAAAATTTTTTTTGAAATGAAGTGTTGCTCATTTGCCCAAGGTTGAGCTTGAATTTGAGCTTTCTACCTCAACCTCCAAGGGTGCTGGGATTACAGGCATGTAATCCTGTAAACCAGCGTACCTGGCTCATGTTGACTTCCAAATGTTTCAAGTACAAGGCAAAAGAAACTGGAGCTGGATACAGTGGTTCAGGACGCCTGTAATCTCAGCTAGTAAGGAAGCTGAGGCAGGACTGCAAATCCATAAAGTCCAGCTGGAGTTACACAGTGAGACCACCATCCCCCATAGCCCCCCCAAAAGGCTAGAAAAGTGCAGAGCAAATGCCCAGCACGCAGGAGGCCCTAGGTCCAATCCTTAGGTTCCAAGTGGAAAAAGACAAACCATTTTCCCCCAGCACAGCATCACTGGATCTCTACATTAGTGCAACATGCTAGCTTCACATAAATATTTACATTAATACATGGAAAGAGCTGATTGTATTGTGCTATGCCCAAAACCTCAATGCTGGACCTAAGAAAATGAGATGCCTAATATTTCAGTCCTTTAGCTTACAAAACCACTGCAAAATTTGTATTAAGAGCTGCGTTAAAGTTGAAAAGAATGGTTCCTATTAACCTTTAATTTGGTCTTTTGCTGCCTTTTCCTTTTCCCCCACCAATAAAGACATAAAATACTTAGCACGAAGATTAATGCAAATAAAAGCAGTTCCTTCCATGCCACAATCAATGGCCGGACAACACTCAGTATCAAAGTGTAAACTCATCCCTAAACTTCAGTATAAAATGGTAATCACATACTGATATTTGTTCTCTAGTGAGGTGCTAATGATGCAATTTTTTCTACTCACACTGACAAAGCTTTTATGTCTTTGCAATTAATGAGCCCCCTTAACCAAACTACTAGTTTAACTGCAGGCATGAAGCTTGTTGACTACAGAACACACTGTTTTGCTTAAACATTGTTTTGTTTGCATAAAACAAATACATTGGAGGAAGTGTTAAGAGATTCCATTGAGAAAAATAAAAGGTAGCTTAACAATAGACATTTTAGGAAGACATCACATTCAACTTTTAAATTCACTATTTTCCTTGCATATGAATCATCTGCAGTGTAGTTCAACCAATTTTCACTCTTCAAACTGTAAAAGCTATTTAATACTCTAATAGTCTGTCATTCTTTGAAAATTTTTAATGATTCAACTCTTAAAGCTCTCAGTCTTAATTATAACAGTTCACCTACATTTCTGTATGAAAGTACATTTCTCTACATGTTTAAAAAGGCAGCTATATACATAGTATAGCTAAATTTCTCTGTATAGGAAAAAGTCTTTATAGCTAATATGTGGCAAGGACATGATACAATAACACACCTGTCTTTATGAGGCAGTGGTAACACACCCTCTTGGCACTGTTTATTAAGTCAGTTGTGACTATGAAATTATACCCATAATACTCATTTTCAAACAGCTAGAAAGTTGTTTTCCTCCCAGTCTATGAAACTGAACGTTATAAACTCTAAAACTCACCTCCTGGTGGCACCTTTTTTATCTCCCACCTTACAGCCTTGTATAACTTGAATTTTTTTTCATATGTATATATACTAGCTGATTAATCATAGAAAACTTTGTTGAAATAGCTTTAGCTTTATATAACATAGAAGCCCACACAGAATTCTATTTCTCAGCTGGAAACACACATATAAACATACACTACTGAGAACAATGTTTGAACGTCAGTACTTCCACAAAGTACAACTGCATAAACTGTCATATTTACCTTCAAGCAAGCTTCAGAATCCAAATTCATCATCTAGTATCCTAACATTGTTTTTCTGTTGATTCAAAAAAAAAAAAAAATCAAGTTGGGTGTGCAACTGTAGTGATCTCATCTACTTGGGTGCCAAAGGCATCATCCTGAACTTGATGCTGGCCTGAGCAGCCTGGAGACTAAAGGGCTGCAGATGTAGTTCAGTGGTGAGTGCTTGCCTAGTGTTAAACTGTGAATTCAATTCCCAGTACTACAGCAAAAAGCCAAACAGAACTCCATCAATGTAAACTTAGTAAACTAAATAAGTATCCTTTTTTTCCATTTTGAGACAGTCTAAGAGTCCAGGCTGACCTCCAACTTTCAGTAACCCTCCTGACTGGCCTCTTGAGAGCTGGAACTACAGATATGCACCATCATGCCCAATTGTCATTTTTTTTTTTAAACTAAAAAATGTGAGTCAAATAGCACTTTATAAAAAAAATGGTTCAGATGTAAAAATAATTTCTACTCAGGAAGCTGAGGCAAGAGGATCTATGACAGGCTAGTATGAACTACTCTTACACAAGACCCTGTATTTAAAAGTAAAAAATGCAAGACACAAACTAAGAAGCCTTGTATTTATCTGTACTCATTTCCATTTGTGAATCAGAGGATTTTTTTCTCTCAGTCACTGCCATCTTCTAGCTGGGCACGGTAGTGCACATCTGTAATCCTAACCCTTGAAAGACTGAGCATGAGGGTCACTGCAAGTCTGTGGCCAGCCCGGGCTCCATAGTGAGTTCAAGGCTAGCCTGAACTACAGGATCAAGACTCTGTAATCAAAAAAAGTTACTTGAATCTTCTAAATTTTGTAGGATGCTATTAGCATAAAAAGTCAAAGACAAAGCGAATAAAATGTAGTTAAAACTCAATCATACAAAATCTCTTGGTCACATTCAAACAAGAAAACAGTCATACACAAAGAATCAAGACTAGTTTAAAAGGGGGGAGGGTCAAATTATTATTACTTTGAAATTTGATTACAACCAATTCTGTTGGCATTAAAATTAGAGGCATTTTAAGTTTGAATGGCTATATACCAAAGCCCACAAATTAAGTTTGGTAAAAATGATAAATTTTCCAACAATTACAGATTAGAAGGTGGAAATCAATTAGAGAAACATAGACAAACCCTATGTTTACAATGATTGTGCCACAGATTTAAACTTCAGTAGTGCATTAATAAACCATTCACATTTAGATCTTCACTTTGAGATTTAACAGCTGTTTCTTGAAAAAAAATCTCTTAGTACCTTGTGCAAATAAATCAGTCTTCCATGTGCCTTAGCACAGTTAAAATTTGTCCACTATATATACAAAACACCTACCACATTGGCAGGGCAAAATACATACTTTTATAACAAAACTATAATGTACCTCTCAAATATGAACAATATACACATAATACATGGTATACAGTATTTACAAAATATAAAATATAATACAAGCTGTATGTAACTCTAAGCTCATCTTTTGCACTTGTCTGGTACAAATTTCCACTTCTGTACCTGTTTTCTTTAAGAGTCCAGGGATTTGGGAAAAACTATGTTTTACATACATATGGAAATCTTAAGTTTGAACTTTTAGGAGCGTTTTTAAGTGTACTGCCATCAGCTCCCTATTTTGGATGGAATTTTCAACAGTGCTTCCCATCCAGTGACTAGGCGGCTTTGGAAGAACACTAGGAGAAGGTGGATCACTGAACTTTGCCCCAGCATAATTTTCCTTTTGGCTCACTTCAGTTAGAAATGCTGATTTCTTCAAATGCATATTTTTAATGTTTTCAGTGTTTTTAAAAGGCTTTTTTTCCTGCTTCTGAATTCTATCAGGCGAAATAGAATCCTGCCAAAAGTTATTCTCATTCCTTTTTGCAGAGGTGATCTTGGTTAGTGGCAAGTTATATTTGCTTTTCTGTCTGTTTATCTTTGGTTGTTCACACAAGGGTATACCATGAACAAGTTGGCCGTGGGGAAGGGCAAGTTTCTCCGATTTTCCCATCTTTGATTTTAAAACCTACAAAGATAAGGAACACAAAAGTGAATTTAATTTCAAGATGAAAATCTAATAAGCCTCACATCATGTATTATACATATTCTTTTTAAAAGTTCAGTTTCACTTACTGCTAAATGTCCAAATATGCAAACCTCTCATACCAGTATACAACATGACAACCCAGCTCATCTTCTACAACTGCAAGGAAGGGTAGGTAACTTCTCTTCCAAATAAACACCATATAATAAACATTTCCTGTCTACTCCTTACCATCTGGCTTAAAAACTGCTTCAACTTGTTTCACCAATTCTGATCACTTCTCCAAAGGTACAATCAGATGGGAAAGTTAAGATAATCAATAACTGCCCTTTCAACACTAGAAATGGTGCTGGGTTAATAAAGATATTGCACTCAAAGTTAACAAAGGCAATTGCTAGCAGAACTTCTCGTCTTAAAACAGATTCTAGAGAAGGTAATCTTACTGTTCTGGAGAAAAGTATACAAAGTTCTTTTAGACTATCACTAGCTCAGCAGCACACAAGGTAGAGTTTGATGACCGGTACAAAAAAAAAAAATCACTACTATTACAAGAATCGTGGAACTTTTACCCCACGGGCTGGGCTTGATAAAGATAAACCGCTATCTCCAACTCGGTGCAGTATTATTTCAATAAATGACAGTAATTTTCATGTCATGTTATGAAAGAGTAAATCACTGAAATTAAAAATCAATAAACTATTAGCCAGGCGTGGTGGTAGCACGCAGGCCTGAAATTCCAGCCCTGTGGGAGGCGGAGGCAGATTGCAAATTCAAGCCCAGACTAGGCAACCTAGAGACACTGTCTCATTAAGAAACTAGCTGTAGATCAATGGGGATTGAACCCAAGGCCCTAGGTTCAATCCCCATAACCGCCTTAAAAAACCAAACCAACCAACCAAAATACCTCTCTAATCACGTTAGATTTAATTCCGTTAGAAATTTAACCCACTTTATCCAAATTCAATAGCACCGCAACTGGTCAACAAAACATCATTTCAACTGTTAATTTTTCTTGCGAAAACTTATTCTGGACACAATTAAAACTACCGGCTACTCAAAAAGCCCAGTCCCGTACACAGGAACAACTGTTAAATACATTCAGTTCATTCGACAGACTGCACACAAATCAAGCTTTTCAGAGGAAAGAACCCTGAAGCCTGTGCCAACTTGGCAACTTCAAAGTCCCACGAAGTAGGTCAGACCCGCGGCGTCCAGAGCCCCAGGGCACCTGACTTCTCAGCCGACAACCAGCGAAGGTGTGCTACTCGCTCCCCCCACCAAGCCCCAAAGCGCGGCCTCGGCTCTACTCCAAGCGCGACCGCCCAGGGAAGACCCCGCTCCGTGCCCCTTCCCAGCCACCCCCGCCAACCACACCGCCTTCATGAGCGAGGCGGCGCCCCGCACGTAGCGCGCGCTGACGTCAGCCTCCCGCGGGCCCCGGCCCTCCCCCACCCGGCGCGCGCCCGTTACGCCGAAACCCCCTGGAACACCGCCAGTCTGCTAAATCGGGGCTGTTGCTGGGGCGCAGCCGCTCCTCTCATTGGCCGGCTCCTGGGAGCCAATCGGCAGTGCCAGCGCATGCCTTCCTTTCCCCTCCCCCTACAAGACCCAGCAAGCGGGCGTCACAGAAACTTCCCTCCCGAGTAAACAGCCGCCCCTCGCCCCGCCCCCACTTTGCCGACCCCGGGCCCGGCCCCAGCCCCGCGACCCCGCGCAGCTCCTACCTCCTTTCTGAGCTGGGCTTGACCGGGCGCCGCGGACCGCAGCGGCCCGGGCACAAAGCTCACTCCCTCAGTTGGGCTTGCGGACGCTGGGCCCGCGGCCGAGGCGGCGGCCTGGCCCGGGACCATCCCTGAGCTCCGGCCGCCCTCTAGGTTCGGGCGGTGCTGCTGATACTGGTGGAAGCGACTGGGCAGTTGCCCCGCCGGGTTGGTTCGCACCTTCTTCTTCCGCCGCTTCTTCGGTGCTGCCCGCGGGGCGCCTCCCGCCACGGCAGGGCTGCAGTGGGGCAGAGCTGCTGCTGGGGCGCGAGGCTGGGGGGCCAGGCAGGGCCCGTCTCCCCCCAGGAAGTGAGGGAGGAAGAGAGTCGGGGGCAGAGCCCGGGGGTCTGGAATCCGGGGTACAGGCGGCGGAGCCGTGGTCACCATCGGGAGGGCCCCGAAGTAACCGCGGGGAGAAAAGCCAAGCGGCGCAAGACGGCTGCTCAAGACGAGCGGCTCCCGCTGCGGGACAGAGACGACAGTCATAGCGCTAGGGAGTCAGTAGGCTCGGCAGGAAGAGGAAGTGAAGCCCGTGATCACCAGGCGGCGGCGGTTGCTGCTGAGAGCCACGGAGGAACGTAGAACATGACTCGGGCGGAGGCGGCGCAGCAACAAATAGTCCTGGTCAGGGTTCCGAGTGTTGTTATCAGAGGCTCCGCCCAAGTCCCGCCCTCCTCCCTGCGGAAGCCCAATCCGAGAGCAAGGGGGAAGCCACGCCCCTGTGGCTCCACCTCCATGGCCTCGGGAAGAAACACACACAAACAAGCGGCTTACTGCAGCCTGGCACAAAGAGCGCCTACTGCGCAGGCGCTATCAACGGGCGCTTTCGGGAAGAGTCGGTCCCACGAACAATGAAGTTGGTTGTCGGCCCCGCCTCCTCTGTTCGCATCTCCCGGGACCCAGGTCCTGTCTGGGCCACGCTCAGACTGCCGGAGAAGGCAAGATAGGAGAAGCGGGGACGGGAATTAAGGAACATCAAGGCCATGGACCCCTGCTCGGCTACTGACCTTGGAACAGTGTCTGCTTTAACTCAAAAAAATTTTTTTTTCAAAGAACAGTTTAAGAATATCTTCCCTAGCGGTAGTGAAGATCAATCTACATTTAAACTACATAAATTTCTAATGTGGTTGGGTTCTTTTCTCATTTACTCAGTTCAGCAACACTTTTCTAGCCCAAGTTCGGACTAAGAACTAACGAAGGACTTTTTATGATTGAACAGACTTCTTAAATGAGTAAACGGGCGTTAGGTTTATTACCACCTTCCAGCTTGAAGGATTTTGAGACCTGAGATCGAACAGCCGCGATTTGAGGCAGCAAATGCTTTCCTCGCAGAAGGAGAAAGTGAAACTGCGCTCAAACATTTATTCCCACATTTTCCCCTACTACATTCTGACAAAACAATCTTGGCCGTCGTTTATAAAACGTTTGTTTCAGGAGCTGTTCTTGAACATAAATTATTTCATTTGAATCTCATAATAACCCTAATGGATAGGTGCTGTACTTTGAACCCCTTTTACAAGGGAGAATGTTGAGACACTGAGGCAGGAGAACTTGTCACAGATCATGCAGTAATTTAGCAGCTAAATCCAAACACGGTCTGGAAGAACAAATTTTTTTTTTTTTTTTTGGTCTTTTTGAGACAGGGTCACTATGCAGTTCAGGCTGGCCTTGAGCTCATTTTGTAGCCCAGTCTGTCTCGAACTCACAACGATCCTCCTGCCTCAGCCTCCCCAAGTGTTGAGATTACAGGCATGAGCCACCACGCTTGGTTTGGAAGAACAAATTTTAACATGACCTACATTACCTGCCACACTGGATTGTTAGTTTTTATTTTTTGCCAGGTTTTATAAGAGCATAATAAGCTTCCACTTCTCAGAATCTCTAATCAGTGTTGTGCAGCTTGGTAGTGGTGATCAGCTGGTATCTAAAAACATGTATGATTGATAATAACGCTGAATATCCAGAATAGTGGATCTCAACTTTTTGTAAACTTTAAATACATTTCACAGTGATGGCTTGCTGGCTTTTATCTTTTCCATCTTATTTTTGTGTCTGTGGCACTCATTAAATAGTAGGTGCTTGTGTTCATTGGACAAGTGGGAATCATAAAGTTCCAGAACTAGAAAAGCTCTTACAATTAAAAGCTCTTAAAATTCAGATCCTCAGACATACAAATTTAATTTGGCTTTAGAATGCTATGAGAATGGTGTGGCCAGAGTTGGTGAAGAGAAACACAAAAGCCAGGCGTGGTAGTGCATGTAATCTCATTGAAAATTCAAACCCGCCCCGAGTAAACCTGGATTTACTAAGACCTTGTCTCAAAATTATGAGATAGAGAAGTATTGGGGATGTAGTTCAGTGCAAAGGGTCTGCCTTCATTGAGGGGAAGAGTGGAAAGAGATTGTGGAATCTCTGGAGTGAGAGTGAAGTGTTCTTTTGAGAGTCTCTTTTTCAAAGCACTCTCCAATCAGTTTTTATTTATTTATTTATTTATTTTGAGACAAGGTCTTACAATGTAGTTCAGACTGGCCTCAAAACTCACTATGTAGTTCAGGTTGAATCCTCCTGCCTCAGCCTCCCAAGGGCTAGCATTACAGTCTTATCATTTTATTCTTACTCTAACCCTTCCCTGTCAATAGGTTCAATTTGGGTTTTTTGTCGCTGGTGGTGCTGGTGTTTGCTTGGTTGGCTGGTTTTGTTTTTTTGAGACAGAGTTTCACTCTGCAGCTCAGGCTGGCCTTGAACTCACTTTGTAGCCCTGGGTGGTCTTGAACTCGCAGCAATCCTTCTGCCTCAACCTCCTGAGTGCTGGAATTACAGGCATGAGCCACCACACTTGGCCCAATAGGTTCAATTCAGATAAAGTACAATGCCCCAGAAGTGAGTCAGGGACCAAATCAGTAGGATCCATGAGGCCTTACCTACGGCTCTTTTTTCTGTCTGCCAAAGTCTTGGACTTGGCTTTCAGGGCATAATATCACAGTCTGGGAGAATCTTTTAACCTTCAGAGATTTTGCTAATTGATTGCCAGCTCAGTGGAATCCTTTGCCTACCTATTTGTGGGTACCTTTTGCATGAATGCTGGAGTTGATGCATGAATATAATTTATCATTTTGATACCTAAAGGGTAGGCTTCATATTAGACATTGGAATGTGTACTATGAGAAAGGTAGTCTTAGTGTAGACTAGTGCAGCCACTGTGGAAATTGGCATGGAGATTCATTAAAAAACTACAACTGGGCCAGGTATATAGCTCAGCAGCACAGCACCTTCCTAGCAAGTATGAGGTCCTGAGTTGGATTCCAAGTGTCAAAACAAAACTACAACTAGTAGTTCCATTTGACAAAGCTACTCTCTTTCTAGGTATCTTCCCGAAGGAATTAAAAGCATCATACCACATTGATATATGCACACCCATGTTTATAGCACACCCATAGTTTATAGTTTGTAATAGTTAAACCTTGGAAACAGCCCAAGTGCCCAACTGTGGAATAGATAAAGATGTGGGGTTTTTTAAAAAATAAAATGGAATAGTATTCTGCCATAAAGAAAGATAAACTCGAGACATTTCTAACTAAATGGATGTACCTTGAGACCATACTCTTAAGTGAAATAAATCAGATTATGTTCAAATATCACATGATTTCTGGAGTGTGAAACTGAAAGTGTAAAATAAGGACCAAAATGTATAGTAGATCTTGGGAAATGAGAAGAAAATATTCAAATGAGAACAAGAACAAGGAAGTGGGGAGGAGGAAAGGAAAGAAGAATCACAAAAAGAATAGGAGGAAAAAATGGAAACAAAGCTTTTGTAAATGAGGAGGAGAGGGGAATGGGAAAAGAAGTCAAGATATACCATGTATGGGTACAAATTCCATATAATGAATATTATTATGTATGTCTAAAATGTACCAATGAAATTTTTTAAGGTTTTTTTTAATGGATCAAAATGGGTGGGAGAGGGATAAAAAAATAAAGGTAGTCTTGCTAAGCATGATTGTACACACTTATAATCCCAGCATTAGAAAGCCTAAGGCAGGAGGCTCATGAAAGTTGGGGCTCTATAATTAATTCAAGGCCAGCTTAATCGATACAGCAAGACACTGTCTCAATAAATAAATAAATAAATAAATGAAAAAAGAAAGCCATATACCCAGCCATAGTCCATAGTGGCACGTGCTTATTATCTTAGCTATTTGGGAGGCTGAGCTAGGAGGATGGTAAGTTCAAACCCAGCCTGGGCAACATAGGGAGGCTCACTCTCAAAAAGAAGAAAAAGGAAAGAAGAACAAGAAGGAAGGAAAGATAACCTTGTCACTGTGACTGATCAAGGGTGTTAAGACCTGGCTTCTACGGGAACACAGCAGCTAGCAGCTCAGTGTTGACTGCCTTTTTTTGTCTTGCCCATGCCTTAGGCTGACGTCAGTTCTAGGTCTAAGCTATGCTATTGAAAACCTGCTGGAGTTCTCAGAAGTTTACATATAAGGCTTCACAAACTGTTCTTTCCGCACATGTGTCCTGGAATTAATAGGTCACACCTGCTTTCCCACCAGGCCTAGCCATACCTTTATCTTCCCACCTCATTTCCTCCTGAGATACACAGATATCCAGAATTCTTTGTGGGGTAATGAAAGAGTGAAGATCTCTCCTCTGTCTTCATAGAACTACTTCCTGCTGGGAGGGGCTGTGCACGCTATCTGCTGGGATTATGTGCTCTACCTTGAGGTGGTGTGGCTCTTTCACTAGGTCGGAAAAAAAAACCTGTTAGAAGACATGAAGAGGGCTAGGGATTTAGCTCAGTGGCATAAGCACCTGCCTGGCTAAAAAGGAGGAGGAGGAGGAGAAGAAGAAGGAGAAGGCAGAGAAGGAGAGAGAAAGAAGAAGAGGAAAAGTAAGAGGAGGAAGAAGAAGGAGGAGAAGACAAAGAGGAGGAAGAAGAGGAAGAGGAAGAAAAGGACAATGAAGAAAGAGTGAGTGAGTGAGTGAGTGAGTGAGTGAGTGAGTGAATGAGTCAGTGCTGAGCTTTCTGTTTTATGGGAGAAAGTAACTTTAGGTTGGGGGATGTAGAGTCCAAATGTGAAAGTAGTTCAGATTTCTACCCTTCTGGTGGAGGAGAAACCATGGTAAAGAGGGATGTCAGAAAAATTGTCAAAAGCCTGAGGTCCAAAGCTTTAGCAAGATCACCCACATTATGGAGCTAATAAAAATTAGAAATCTCAGCACAGGTGCCTGTCACTTACGTGCACTTGCAGCAGGACCTCTTTTTTTTTTTTTTTGGTCTTTTTAAGACAGGCTCTCGCTATGCAGTTCAGGCTGGCCTTGAGCTTACTTTGTAGCCCAGGCTGGTCTCAAACTCACAAGGATCCTCAGCAGAACCTCTTTTTAAAGAGGAATGATCCTCCTGCCTCTGCCACCTGAGTACTGGAATTATAAACTTGCACCACAACCTTTTAAACTTTGAAATAGGGTCTTGCTGAATCCCTAAATTGCACAGGCTGGGTTAAAACTTGTAATCATCCTGCCTCAGCTTCCTAGAGTTCTGAAATTACAAACTTGTGACAAAAGGCCTGGAAGTTATTTAAATTGTACTTTCTAACATTATGAAATCACTTAAAACATTTATCCCATTATAATGATTATTTTTATTTTCAAAATAATCTTAAATTTTTAACCCTCACCTCTGACCCCTTATATATAATCCTTATATGTCTCTTTGTTGTCTTCTAATCTCTTTTGCCTACTTGCTTTTGCTTAGTTTATTTTTGTAGTTTTGTTTTTGAGACATGTTCTTGTTACATAGTTCGAGGTCTTTCTGGCCTTAAACTCACTTCGTGGCCCAGCCTGGCCTCACTTTCAGTGATCCTCCTGCCTCAACCTTTCTAGTGCTGGGATTACAGATGTGTGCCACCACTCTGGGCTAATTATAACCTGTCCTGATCGTTCTCATTTTAAAGGACTGGAAGCCTTTAAATCATTAGTTCCCCTCAGGTGGGCCAGCCAGAACTTACTGAATCGAAAGTGACTGCTACAGGAATCACCAGACCATTTTTAACTTCAGTCTAATCACATTCTCAGGGCAAACGACTTGGGAGTTGGAGGGGTTGGCTCTTCTTGTTTCCCAGCCCAGGTACCAGAAGGGGATGGCATCTGGCTCTCCCCCAAGTGGCCCACACATGGCACTGATGCACAGGGAAGACTTGCTTCTTGGTGACTTCTTGTTCTTCTCCCCCACAGTTTGCAAATGGAGCTGACTCACTGGAAAAGGCTGGGGTCTGGTTGCCCCCACCCCAGCAGCCTGTGCATAGTGCTGATTTGCAGGGAGGGTTTGCTTCTTGGTGACATGTTGTTCTCTTCCCCTGCAGTCTGTGAATGGTGCTGACTTACAGGAAAAGGCTGGCATTTGGCTGCCCCCTCAGTGGCCCACACATGGCACTGATTTGCAGGGAGGACTTGCTTTTTAAAATTTTTTTTTTATTTAAAGAAGAAAAAAAAAACAGAAAAAGGATAGAAATATTACAGAATAAAAAAAAAGATAAACAGAAATCACTAGTTGATAAATTACATATTGTTCTTTTAGAAATAGTTTTTCAAGTTACAAAATTAAAGCACAAAGTGGACACTCAAGCAGTGAGAGTACAAACATATCTGTGCAACAATCCAACAAGAGCCTAGAAATATGGTTATCAATCCCACACACCTAAACATACATGAGAGGGCTTGCTTTTTAGTAACTTCTTATTCTCTTCCCCCACAGTCCATGAATGGTGCTGACTCATGGGAAAAGGCTGGCATCTGGCTGTCTCCCCAGTGGCCTGTGCATGGTGCTGATTCACAGGGAGGGCTGGCTTCTTTCATTTTAGCTTCTTTTGAGAAGTATCTACTTAGTTCATTTGCCTCCACTGTTGAGGGGGTCTCTATATTTTATGGGGGTTAATTTTTTTTTTTGAGTCAAGGTCTCACTGTATAGTTCGAACTGGCCTCAGATTCACAGTAATCCTCCTGCCTCAGTCTTCAAGTGCTGGGATTACAGGCATGGACCACCACACCTATAGGGGTTAATTTTTAAAGTTCTGTATATATTCTAGATATTAGTCCTCTGTTAGAAGAGTAACTAGCAAAGATTTTCTTCCATTCAGTGAGTTGTCTCTTCATTCTGTTGTTTCCTTTGCCCTGAAGAAATTTTTTTTTATTTACTTGTTTTTGAGAGAGGGCCTTGCTGTGCATAGTTCAGACTGGCCTTGAACTCACCACGATCCTTCTACCTCAGCCTCCTGAGTACTGGGGTTATAGGAGTACACCACACCTGGCTTTTAGATTTAATATAGTCCCATTTGTTTATCCTTGGTATTATTTTCTCTGCTTTTGGAGAGCTGTTCAGGAAGTCTTTGGTGGGACTATCCTTACAGCTTCATATGCTTTCCCTATGTTATACTTTAGCAGTTTTAAGATTTCTAGTTTACTCCTAGGTCTTTGACCCATTTCATTTTCTTCTGAGTTCTGTAACTTTTATTAGGTAGATTCCTAGGTATTTAATTCTTTTTGAAGTTGGTGTGAATGGACTTGTTTTCCTGATTTCTTTCTCTATGAATTCATTATTAGTGTACAGGAATACAATTTATGTATTGATTTGTACCCTGAATAATTCTTATTTTATCTCCCCTCTCTTAAACATTCTGATCAGGGAAATGAAACAATTCTTGTACAGGTTATATTACTCACTTCTCTATTGGATCCCAATTTAAAATAGTTCTGTCCCACCTCAAGCCCATGCCTTGCCAGTTCCCATTTTTCACCATCTTGGATCCACCTCACTTTGTGGTTTTGCTCCATAAATATACTTAGAAAAGACAATCTTTGGCAGCCCTTTTCTCTCTCTCTCAGACAGAAGTCTTCTTTCTCTCAATAAATAACCTCCGCTGTTGCTAAAGTTCATTCTTCAATTTTAGAGAACACAAACTCCTACCAGACATCTAGTAGGTTGGGAGTTTCTTTCCCCTGCATCACTATGACTACACGAGGCTTTGTAGGGAAATCTATATGCAAGCCATAACAATCCTCTGTTTATAAGACCCAAAGAATTCCACCAAGAGATTTCTAGAATTAATAATCAATTCAGCTGTGTAGCAGGATACAAAATCAACACACAAAATATAATATTACTCCTATACACTAGTAATGAAATTACTAAGAAAGAAATTAGGAAAACAATACATTTTTGTAATAATAACAAGAAAAATTAAATACCTAGGAATTAACCTAATGTCTTAGTTACTTTTAACTTATTGCTGGGACAAAATACCTGACATTCAAAATGAAGGAAGGAAAGGTTTATTTCTTACAGTTCCTGAAAGTTTTAATCCATACTCAGTTGACTCCAAAGCAGGGTGACATGGCAGGGCAGCAGTTCACAGTAGCTGCAAACAGCACAGCATAAGCTGGCAAGAGAGAGAGACACACACAGCTTCTTCCTGCCATTACATTATATCCTGTCTCCACCCCTAGGTAGGTGTAGCACTCACACCACCAATCCAATCACTGGACAATGAACCAATCACAGATGCTAGATTTTGTTGAGTTCATAATGAGGCTTGGGAGTCACTGACATAAACCAAGACATTCTACCCCTGGCTCCCAAAGACTCATGTACATCCTTTATAGAAAAAAAACATTTAATTTATCTCCAAGAGTTCCCAAAGTCCTGCTGGGGATTTAGTTCAGTGGCTTAAGCACCTGCCTGGCAAGTGCAAGGTCATGAGTTCGATCCCCGGTACAAAAAAACAAAAGAGTTCCTAAAGTCCTAACATTTTCAGCATTTTTGAAAAGTCCAAGTCCCGAGTCTCCTCTGAGATCTATGGCAAACTTAACTGTAACCCCCTGTACACATGAAACAAACATTTAACATTTCCAAAATGCAAAGGCACAAGACAAACATTACCTTTCCAAAAGTTACAAACAGGGGAATACAAAGCATTGGAAACAAAGCAAGTCCAACATCCAGCAGGACAAACATTAAGTCCTAGAGTTCTGTGCTCAGCATTTGAAGCAATCTGGTTGCAAACTCCAAAAGGCTTGGGTGAGTCCACCCCCACGGCACTTCAAGGGATTTCAGCTCTTGCAGCTTTTCTCTTCGGCGCCCTTTGCTCAGTTTTTGCAGCTTTCCTTGGATGATCCAAGTTCCTGGCTTTTCCAAACTTCCCAGGTCTCCGCTGCACCTTTGGCTTTGCCCTTACATCTTTACATATTACTTACTCTCTCAGGGGTACACTGCTTGGCTTCTTAGGCCTTTTGCAATCGAGGTGGAAGCCTTCTTATCCTCAGAATTTGTGCATTTTCCTTGCACCTAAAATCAGCACTATGTGGATGCCACCAAGGTTTGCTGCCAGCTAGAGCAGTAACCAGGCTTTTCTCTCTCTTGGCTGTAGGGGTTGAGAGCCTGGATCCCCGGGCTCTGTGAACCTGATTGTGAGGAAAAGCTTCTCTATGTTGCCACCATTTTGAAACCTGGTGCAGCTGCCACCATTTTGGAACCTCATATGGCTGCTGCCATTCTGGAAACTCCTACGGCTGCTACCATTTTGGAAACCCATGTGGCTTCCATCACCATTCTGGAGCACAGTTCTTTGAAGCTTTCTCCTCTGAGCAAAGTCTGTCACTTTTGCAGTTTTGAGGCTGCAAAGGATGGAAACTTGCTGCTTTCTAGAATGCCCCCTGGCCATCTTTCTTATTTCTTTGTTCCTTGTCAGCAATCAAAGTCTCAGCTCTGTCTTTACATTCCACAGCTTTACTGGAGTTTTCCTTCTGGCCAAACTCACAGTACTTTAAATTATCCTGCTGGTTTCTTTGCTCTTGATTTGCAACATAAACCTGGCTAAAAGCCCCCCAACAATAGCCATGCCATTGACTCTATATTCCACTGCCTTGAAATTTCCTTTGCCACATTAATCAATCCTCTGTCCTTAGTCTCAGGCAAAGTCTCTGGACATGAGCAAAAGGCAGACAAACTTTCTGCCAAGCCATAACACACATCGTGGGGAGTCCAACAACCAACACAGTCCTTCTTCCCATCAGAAACCTCCCAAACCTGGTCTTTACCAGCAGGCTTTCTAATCAGCCTTCTGGTTGCCTGAGCTCTGACCAGAATCTCACCTGTTCCAGTACCACTCTTTTAGGCAACATCTCCAAACCTTTCCAAACTCTTACTACAAGCCATTTCCAAAAGCTCTTGAACCACATGGTCAGGTATAGTCACAGTAACAACTCCACTCCTGGTACCAAATTCTGTCTTGGTTACTTTTTACTTGTCACTGAGACAAAATACCTGATGCCCAAAGTTAGGGGAGGAAAGGTTTATTTCTTACAGTTCTTGGAGGTTTCAGTTCATACTCAGTTGACTCCAAATCAGGGCAGCATGGCGGGGGGCCACAGTTCATGGCAGCTGCAAACTGCAAGGTGCAAACCAGCAAGAGAGAGAGAGACATAACTTCTTCCTGCTGTTACATTATATCCTGGCTCTACCCCTAGGTAGATGTAGCACTTACACCACCAATCCAAGCGCTAGACAATGAACCAATCACAAATGTGTAACTGCATGAGGCTTAGGGGCCACTGACATAAACCATGACACCTAACAAGGACATGAAAGACTTCTACAATGAGAATTACATCATTCTGAAAAAGAAGAGGACATCAGAAAATGGAAAGCTATCCAATGCTCCTGGATTGGCAGACCCAGTACAGTCAAAGTGACTACTAAAACTGATACACAGATTCAAGGCAATCCTAATCCCAATGAAAATATCACAGCATTCCCCACAGATCTAGAGAAACCAATTTCAAAATTGGTGACCCAGAATATCAAAAGCAATCTTGGGTAAGAAAAACAGAGCAGGAGACAGTATTTGAAGCTATATTAAAAAATGGGGGAGCCCAGATTTGAAGTTGTATTACAAACTACAGTGAAAAAACACAGATGTGGATCAGTGAAACAGGGTAGAAAAAGTAGAAACAACTCCAAGCACAAAACATACATTGGGTGAAAGACAGACTATTTATTTATTTAAGACATGGCCTTGCTCTGCAGTCCAGAGTGATGTTGAATTCATTATGTAGCCCAGGCTGGCCTCAGACTTGTAGCAAGTGCCTCAGCCTCCCAAGTGCTGGGATTACAGGCATGTGCCACCACAGCCAGCCAAAGATAGCCTCTTTAATAAAATGGTGCTGAGAAAATTGTATATCCATATGCAAATGATTAATTCTATACCAATCTCTCTCTATATATACTGAACTAACATCAAAATGGAACAATATCCAAACTTTAAAACAGGAACAATCTGCTGGAAAATAATATAGTAAAATTCTTGAAGACATAGTTATAGGCAAAGACTTTCTATATAGAAATGGCATAAGAGGGTCAGGGATGTAGCTCAGCAGCACAATGCCTGCCTGGCAAGCGGGAGGCCCTGAGTTTGATTCTAGGTACACAAAAAAATAGCACAAGAAATATGAGAATCAACAAATGGGATTATATCAAACTAAAAAGCTCCTGCACAGCAAAGGAAACTCTCATCAGAGAAAAGAGATAACCCACAGAATAGGGAAAAAATTTTGCTAGCTATTCTTCAAACAGGACTCACATCTAGACTGTATGAAGAACTAAATAGTAAACTTCCCAAATAAAAGACCCAGTCAAAAAATGGGCAACTGAAACAAATAGACACTTCTTCAAAGAAGTTCAAATGGCCAATAAATACATGAAAAAATGTTCAACATCTCTGATCACTAGAGAATTCAAACTAAAACAACATAGATCCTATCTTATTCCAGAAAGAATGGCTGCCTTTCCACCCACCTTTGGAGCTTCCTGGAAAATATTTGTTTTTTGAGACAAAGTTTCCCTGTGTAATTCAGGCTGGTATCAAATTTCTGATGATTCTACTGCCTCAGCCTTCCTAGTGCTGAGATTACAGGCATGTGCCACTGTATCAGTTAGGTTTTATTTTTCCTGTTTTTCATTTTAAAACCAAATGAATTAAAATTTTTTATGTTTTATCTCTCAAAAAGAAAAATATCTCCAAATAAGTAAGCTGCCTTTTATTTACCTACAAATCTCTAATATATTTTGCTACTCTTACTCAGTGCTAAACATAGAAATCCTTTTATTTAATCATTCTGGTTATCTTTGGTAATTTCACTTGACATCTCCAGAAAATGAGTAAAACCGCTTCCAAGAAGCTTAAAATAAATTAAGGAAAATGGATGCAAACACACTCTGCCAAATCACACTTATTTTTTAGGTCCTGGAACAGCCAATTCAATCCTTTTTCCTAGTCAGCTAAAATTCCATAAAGAAATAGCATATTTAATTTTTTAAGACTATTGCATTACCCCATGTGATAGTCGATTGATTGTGTCAACTCAAGTAAGAAACACTCAAACAAATTGGCTCAACATAGTTCTGGATGTGAAAGATCAACCCACCGGAGGGAAGACTTTTGCCAGAATGGCAGAAAAGGAAATGAAGAAGGAAGGCTAGCTTCTGTTTCCTCAGGAGAGCTCCTGTCTACACCTTCATTTTGGAGGTCACCTCTTGGCATTCAGCACAGACTCTTTAGCCTTCCGCTGCAGAGCCTTTGGCCTTCAGATACAGACACCCTGGACACTGCAGTAAGCTTCAGGCCTATGACTGTATCCTTCAGATCCCCAGTGCCCACATAGACTTTTTGCACTCTTTTATACCTGACCCTGTGAGCACCTAGTGTAAGCCAATCTTGTAAATTCTTATATATTTGCATATCTTGCATTAAATATTTTTCTTTAGTACTGAATTATACAACCCATTTTTACTGTATTTGAATTAAGAATGATATGACAGAGTAGAATTTCATACTCTAGACCTCTTTCAATTGTCCAAAAATAAGTTACAAAATGAATACTTTTTTTAGAGAAATGCATATGATTTTTTATGCCTATGATTTTTTTAAAATTTTATTTTACAGAGTAAAACAAAAGAGAACAGAACAACACAGATCAGAACAGAACAATACAAGCAACACAGCACTTCACAACAAGACAATTGGATATCAACAGTAGCTACCATAATATCTATTTCTTTGAAATAGTTGAGCATTGCTTCACACACAATAATATCAAGCATAGCAAAATAGAATAAAAGCATTTAAGAGAATGAAACCATTACAAGGCATTCTGAACCAAATAACAGAAGATGAACAATGGCTACTCTAATATCTCATTTTCCATAAAAAATTTTGTTTATACTATCATACATATTAAAATCTAATAAGACACAACGTGATAGAACCAACAGTAATAGAAGAACAAAAGCATGGTAGGGCTTCAACGCAAGATGATGTTAAATCAGCAATGGCTGCCATAATGTCTTGTTGTCTTCAAAATAACTGTTCATACCATCACACATAATAAGATCAAACAAAACAGAATTAAACCATTCCAACCAATGAATGAAGACATTACAAGACTTCAAAGCGATATAATGGGGAACCATGATTACCATAGGATCATATGTACTCTTACTATGTCTTACACTAGGGAGACTATACGGTATTTATACATGTTATGCATATGATATTTAAGACTGAGCCTGTGTAGACAGTTTTTTCTTGTAACCCTATAACATGAAAAGAAATATGAGAGTTGGCTGATGATTTTCTGGCAGTTCTTCCTAAGAAAACTTAGATATTTACAAAATCACATCAGCATCACCTGAGTTACCTTTATATGTACAAACCTTGAAGTTTTCACGTACAAACCTTGAAATATTCAAATTTGTTCAAGAAGACAAAACTGGTGTGTATTATCTTTTAAAAATTCAACACAGGGACACCAAAAGAATGCTGGGATTATTTTGCCAAGTTTTATTTGAGATATTGATTGTGACTCACAGCCAAGTATGACTCGTTACTATAAATGCTGTATCTACAATGATGTCATTAGCTTTTTAGTTTTAGAGGATAAAAGAGGATGGTATTGTAGCCCACTTACTATGTTTGATACTATAGTTATTCTTAACATGTACAAGTGCATATAATGCAATTATTTTTAATATTGACATCCACATATCTTTAATTTCTAGTGTTCTATAATTTTTTTTGAGACAAGTTCTTACTATGTAATTCAGGCTGGCCTCAAACTCACATTGACACTCCTGCCTCTGCCTTCTGAGTGCTGGGATTACAGGCATGAGTCACCACACCCAGTAGTTTTTATGTTTTTAAAATACAGAACAACTAGCCGGGCATGGTGGCCCACTCCTGTAATCCCAGGACTCGGGAGGCTGAGGCAGGTGAGGCAGGTGGTTCGTTGGAAGTTCGAGACCAGCCTGGGCTACAAAGTGAGCCCAAGGTCAGCCTAAACTGCATAGAGAGATACTGTCTCAAAAAGACCAAAAAAAAAAAAAAAAGCAAAGCAGAACAACAGTAAAGATCATCCCTTAATGACTCCCACAAGCCAACAATTCATGCCCTACACACAGAGCCTATAGTTAACCTCGTATTGTTCTATCTAAAGTATAAACAATCAGGCAAGGACTACCAGATTTTTGAGAATCAAATAAAAATCAATAAAAGGAACTATTACGACATAGAGTAGATTTTGAGTCCTTCTTGTTAGCTTTATGTTTCTGTGATCAGATGTCTAAGGAAATGAACTTTCAAGAAGGAAAGGTTTATTTTAGATTATGTTTTTAGAGGTTTCAGTCCATGGTCACTTGGACTTTTTTCTTTGGGCTTGTGGTGCCATAATACACCATGGAGGGAATCCATGGGTGAGGAGGGATGTTCACATCGTGGCAGCCAAGAACCAAAGTAAGAGGAGGAACCAAAGACCGATAGCTGTCTCATGAACATACCCTCAATGACAGAACTTGCTCCTATATCCTTCCGCCACTAAAGGCTTCTCCAGCTTCCAATCGTACCACAAGCTAGGAAGTGCCTTCAACATATGAGCTTCTGGGAAACATTCAAGGGGCAAACTATAAAGTCTTCTAATTAATAACCTCAGAGCCTATAAGTCTGGCAATCAGAAGGCTGGGGCAGGAAGACAGCAAGTTCAGTACCAGTTTGGGCTACATAGTGAGTTTGAAACCAAACTGACCTACCTAGCAAACTGTCACACACACACACACACACACACACACACACACACAAACAAATGAACAATCTTTGGAGCATCAGGCACATAGTACATAACAGACTTGAATCTGCAAGTTGAAATGGCTTATGGAATGATGGGCACAATGAAAACAGAACTACAGGAGAGAGTAAAAATGGCAGAGTAAAGACCAGGAGTAAAACAGCCTCTCCTAGATCTGGAATCGAAGCAACTTGGTGAAGCAAAATAAAAGAAATAGATCTCGGGGAACTGGGAGGGAGCTAACCGGAAAACTCTTAAGTACAGACAAGCTGGAGAAATGGAGCACAGCATAGAGAAGGGAACAAAGCTGCCTGCAAAACTAACCCTTGCTCCACAGAGAACCTGTCTGCACTAACACGAAGGTAAGCATGGAGGTGGTCAGCAGCTCCATGGAGAAACAATGGGCCAGGCCAGCCATTCTAGTCTCAAGTAGAGGCCAAAGTTCCTGTAAATTGCAAAAACAGTGTGAAGATTTACTCTGAAAATGACTCCTTCCTAGTGGTAGGCCAGAGTTTGGAAGATAAATCCAGTTGTGACCACCATATTTGAGAGGGTTTAATCAGGAGTCTTTGGAGAAAGGATTGTTTTAGACTGAGGTACATAACAATTATACTTCAGGGCTTTGAGAACCACACAGTGGGAGATGGTCACAAGAGACAGTTGTGGGGCTAGGGATATAGCTCAACAGCACAGTACCTGCCTGGCAAGTGCAAGGTTGAGAGTTCAATCCCTGGTATCTAAATAAATAAATAAATAAATAGTGCTGTTTAGAGAGGAGAGAGAGACTCAAGTCAGGAAAGAACAGGGATCTTGCTCTCCACATTGAGAAGCTAGGCCAGTCATGTGCAGCTCTGGAAGGAATTGGGTCTGAAAGTACTGCATTTTAAGTCCAGCAGACTTCTTGGCCTCCCCTCCTCCCACTGCCTCCATTCAACTTAGCAGTTTCTTTGCTTTCCTCATCTACCAGTGGAATCAAAGATATGCCTCAGCTGGCTGGAGTGTACAGGAAGAGAAGCCTCTTGGAGGAGGGGGTGGGTGATGAACCTCACAAACCCACAGGCCATGCATCTAGGCAGGGAAAGCTATGGCATGATGTGCACGTGGGACGCAGAAACTGGAAGCAGCTGAAGTGTATAGGACTCTAGGGTGGAAACTACTGACCTACCACACTCTGCAGGAAAGCTTGGGCGGAGCCCAGCAGTCACACACAAAAACCCAAGTGTGGAAAGGAAATAGATCTGAGCAGTGACTCACTATTCCTCCCCCCATCTGGTGGATTCTAATGCTGCAAACAAGGGAGAGAAAACACTCATGGGGGCGGGGGTCTGAGAGAGGAAAATTTTGGACTCATTTCCTTTTTTGTTTTCTTTTTTTTCTGAGAGTCCTTCTTTGACAGAATGGCCTTAAACTTACTGTGTAGCCCAGGCCTGCCTCAAACTCACAGTAGTCATCCTACTTCAGCCTACCACATGCTGAGATTCATTTCTCTTTGTCTTCATTAGTTTTGGTGGGTTCATTTTCCATCTATTTTTATTCTTGCTGTTTTCTTTTTCTTTATTTTGCTGTATTTTCTTCTTCTTCTTCTTTTTTATACTGGGGTTTGAACTCACAACCTTACACTTGACAGGCAGGCACTTGGCCACTGAACTATATCCCTAACCCTTGTATTTTCTTCTTTTTCTTATTTAAGCTTTTCTGTTACTTCTATTGCATTCTATTAATTTTCTTTTACTTGCTTCTAGGATCTTTTACTTCATTTTCCTTTCCTTCTAGTTTTCCTGCTTCCCAAATATGTTTTGCATTTTTCCCTTCATACTTCCTCCATTTTTTTTACTTCCTCCATTTTTCTACTAGTTAAACTTTATTAATCTGAAATATTTAGTTGGTTCCATGCTATTATTGAATTATATTGTTAATAGTGGTATAGTGATTGCATTTAGTAGATATTTGTCAATATTAAAGTTGTCTTTATGTCTGTAGTATAATCACAGATCTCTTTTTTATTGTTAAAGTTATAGTGGTACTGTACTGCAAAAGATCAGTGACACCTTTACTTGGTTCTTATTGTATAGTAATTGATTTTGGTTTTGACTCATTGTTATTAATTGTATTGTTATTGCTAGGGTTTCATAGATTATTAATTAGTTTCTTATTTTAAAAGAAATAAAACAAAACAATAAAATAGAACAAAACAAAACAGTGAGAACAATATTGGATTTCAAAACCAAGGCATAAGGAAACCCCCCACAGTTGCTATATTGCATATTGTTATCCTGTAAATAGATGCTCAGACTATTGGCTTTAGGCCTGCAAAGTCAATCAGACAATTCAAGCATTAAGTTGTTTTTTTACTTCACTTGCCATCATCTCAGCCTTTGTTTCTCAGAACCAGTCAGTTGCTTACCGAGGCAGGTTGGAAAGGGGGATTTCTTCTTGTCTCCTGCCCACAGGCTGGCTGGCTGATGGGAGGGCATGGCTTGGCTTCTTGGTTCTCTTCCTGGCCCTCATGGCTGCTGCCAGCTTATGGGGGCACAGGAGTTGGTTTCTTGGTGTTCCTCTGGCCTATGACTCTATTAATTAGTTTTTACTCATGCCAATATCTGCTTTGTCTTTCTATCATCAACAATACTACAGTTCATTTCCAAAAAAACTGGATGCTGAGCCAATTATACTGCATGCTCCTCTCTCCAAATTACTGGAAATGGTCTGATCTTGGGACAGAAGCAAAAGCATATAGTTAGCCATGCCTGGAGTATGTCACTGGAAGGCAGGCACTAAGAAAAGAGATCTCTATACTACTCTCTCCCAAAGTAAGACCTGGACAGAAAATGATCAGCCTTGAAACCTAGAAATATAGATACTTGCTCGGTGGCTACTCTATAAAGCAGTTAAGGTAAGGAAAGACTGATTGGGACTGATGTTTTTTTTACCTCTACTTTTCAAGGCTGATTATTTTCCAGCTAGGAAATGCAGTAGCAACAAAGTTTTAATGCTATAACTGACCCAAACCTAAAGGCACATGCATGTGTGCACAAAGATAAAAAATAATAGAAAAATGAGACAAGAAGGTAACAAAATTCCTGCCAAAAACTCCCAATTCCCCCAAAACTGAACCATTGGGCATCAGTGGAGAATAAATCATAAGCCAAATACCTAAAATGATAAAATATAAAATAATAAAAAAGGAGAAAAAAAACAGATCAGTAAGGTGCTTAGAAAGCTCAAAGATGATATAACTAAACAGATAATGGACTTAAAATACAAAGTGATTAGTGAGTTTACAGAAGACACTAATAAAATTCTAGCTGAATGAAGTAAAATGATACAAAACACAACAGGATTAGCAAAGAACTAGAATTCATGAAAAGGTACCAGACAGAGGCCTAGGAAATAAAAAAAATTTCTATCAAAAGTATGTGCAGTAGATGTGACCAATGTGGGGACATAGTGTCAGAAGAGAGAGTTGATGCATGATCTTATACTCAGAGGTACCTTACAAGTAACAAGACAGCACAGAAAATGGATCCAACAATTGCTATATGATGCCTAAGCATTAATCTAAGATTAATTGAAATTAGTAAAAGATCTTAAGACAGCATGAATGACATAAAAAACTTGTATATAGAAATTACACCAGAAAACTTGTCAAGTATGGACAAAGAAATTAACATACTAGTAAATGAAGCTTCTTAAAACCCCAGAAAAGAAGTTTTGCATGACATATCATCTTTAAAAATCCCAAAAGTCTAACAAGACAGAATCTTAAAAGCTGTGAGAAAAAAAAGCAACAAATCACTTACAAAAGTAAACACATTAGGTTATAGCAGACTTCTCAATACAAACCTTAAAAGCCAGTAAAGTTTAGTATAAAGTGTTTTACATCTTAAAACAACTTCCAACTAAGACTAATATATCCTGAAAAATTATCTTACAAAATTATAAGGTAATTCCATGACAAAGAATACCTTAAGAAATTCATGGCCACCAAACTAACACTCCAAAAAATTGTCAAAATGTCCTAAGAGGCCCAAGGAAGCAAACAATGCCAGAACATCTAATGGGATGACTATATCAGCTAGGGTGAGCAGTTAAACATAAGAGAATTAAGAGGGAATCAGCAAGCTAGGCATGGTGATGCATGCCTGTAATCCTAGAATCCTAGAATGTGGGAGTTTGAGGGAGGAGAATTTGCTTCAAGTTCAAAACTAGCCTGGGCTCCATAGTGAGTTCAGAACCAGCCTGAACTACATAGAGAGATCCTGTCTCAAAAAACAAAAACAAAAATAAAAATTCAAAAAAGGAATCAGAAAACAGGAACAGGAAAAGAATCCAAGGACAAGAATAAGAAAATTCCTTTCAAACCTAAAGTGTAAATAAGGAATATATATATATATATATATATATATATATATTAAGTATTGTGAAATAAGAAGACAATGTTCAAACAGGGAGAGGAGCAAGAGAGGGGGAATGGGAAAGAAAGAAGGGAAATTTTTTTAAAGTGAGAGAAGAACGAAAAAATGGAAACAAAGGTTTTGTAATTGGGGAGGAGAAGGGGTTGAAGGAAGGGTAGGTGAATGGGGAAAAAAAGAAAGAATCAGTTATATCATGAACAGGTACAAATTCTCTATGATGAATGTGACCATTACGTATATGTAAAATGTACTGATAAAATCTGAGGAAGAAGAAAAAAAGAAAATTCCTTTCAGTAATGAAGCTCAATGTGAATGACCTCAACTTCCCAATAAAAAGACATAATGGTATGCAATATATGAGAAATATTTAATTAGAAAAAACCCTCATGGGCTAAAAAGCAAAGGATAGAAAACAATATTTCATGTAATGGAAGATGCAAATAAGCAGGAGTAGCCATCCTATTTTCAGATCAAGTGGATTTCAAGCCAAAATTGATCAGAGGAGGCAAAGAAAGTCATTATATATTGGTTAAGGAAACTATGCAACAGAAAGAAATAACAATTATAAACAAACAAAATACAGTGCACCAAACACTGGCATACCCAACATCGTAAAACAAACACTACAGACATAAAATATCAGGTAAACACCAACACAATTATAGTGGGGGACCTCAATACCCCACTATTACAAACAGATCAACTAGACAAAAATGCACAAAGAATATCAGAGATAAATCAAAACTTTAAGTAAATAGATTTAATATATTTTACACTGTTTCATCAAACAACATTTTCTCAGCAGCATATGGAACTTTCTCCAAAATAGACCACATACTAACTCATAGCATGCTTAAATACATATGAAAGAATCAAAATAACCTTATGTTTATTATCAGATAACAGTGAAATGAAACTAGAAATCAACAGCAAAAGAAGCCACAGAAATTATACAAACACATGGAGATTAAGCAATACAGTCTGAATAATCAATGACTCACAGAAGAAATTAAGGAAGAAATTAAGACAGTTCCTAGATTCAAGTACAACATATTAGAACTATGGGACACAATATGAGCAGTCCTAAAAGGAAAGTTTATTGCTGTAAATGTCCACATGAGAAAAACAAAATAAATCCAAATAAATAGCTTAATGATATAGCTCAGGGTCTTAGAGAAACAAAAACCATCCAAATCCAAAACTAGTACAAGGAGGGAAATTGTAAAGATAAGAGCAGAAATTAATGAAATTTTAAAAATTGATAAATTGCAGAGCTGATTTTTCCAAACAATAAACAAAATAGACAAATCCCTAACTAATCTTACCAAGAAAAGGAAAGATCAGTAACATTGCAATTAAAAAGGAAAAAGCCAAAACCAAAATGGACAATACTGAAATCCAGACTATGAGTAACTACTTTAAAAACCTACACTCTAGAGACTCTAGAATCAATAGACAGACTGTTAATTATATATGTCACCAAAACTGAACCAGGAAGACATTAAAATCCTGATAATCCAATAACAGGCAATGAAATTGAAGCAATACTAAAAATGTGCCAACTAATAAAAGTACAGGACAGGACCTAATAGATTCACCAATGAATTCTACAATAACTTCAGGGAAGACCTAATACCAATGCTCTTCAAACTTTTTAGTGAAATTGAAAGTGAAGGAGTGGTCAAATATGATGGCACTCTCTTGTAATCCCAGCACTTGGGAGGCTGAGGCAGGAGATTGCCATGAGTTTGGCAGGAGGATTGCCTGGGCTACATAGCGTTCCAGGCCAGCTTCAACTATATAGAGAACCCTGTCTTGAAAGAAAGAAAGAAAGAAAGAAAGAAAGAAAGAAAGAAAGAAAGAAAGAAAGAGAAAGAAAGAAAGAGAGAGAGAAAGAGAGAAAGAAAGAGAAAGAAAAAGAGAAAGAAAGGAAGAGGAAGGACAAAAAAACCACTTATGAGACACTTCCAACATTATGTTCAATAAGGGAAAACTGCAAGCTTTTTCTCTAAAATCAGGAACAAGATAAGAGTACTCACTCTCACCATGCCTGTTTGTTATAATACTTGAACCTTTATTCAGATCAATCAGGCAAGAGGAAGAAATAGAATAACCAAATTCAGTAGTATAACAAGATGCAAAATCAACACATAACCACAAAATCAATACTATTCCCATACACCAATAATGAACCTATCAACAAAGAAACTAGGAAAGTATCAAGAAAAATTAAATAGGCTGTATCCTAACAAAGGAAGCAAAAGTCCTCTTGATATAGGGGAACCAAATTCCTGACCTATTATATGTCCAGTATGAGTTCCTGTTCTCTGAAATCGAAGAATGAATTTTAGGAACCATGGAGGTTAAGAGCAGAAATATTTATTAAGAGAAAGAAAGCCTCTGTCTGAGAGAGACAAAAGGGGTCCCAACTAGGTTGCCAAAGATTCTGTATTTTCTAGGGATTTTTATAGATTAAACAATGAGGTGAGGCAGGTTTAAGGTGGGAAAAATGGAAATTCATAAGGTAGACAGCAATGAGGTGGGACAGAGCTATGGTCAAATCAATAAGTTTAATTGTTCAGGTAAAATGGACCAAATCAGGGGACAAATAGGGAAGTGAGTCATGTAGCAAGTGGGCATTCTTATGGATCAGTGACTCTTTTTGTAGGGGGTTGGGATGGTGACTCCTGGCTTCTCAAAGTGATCAATACCCAATCCCTAAGGTTTATACTTAAGGGTGTGGTTGCATTTGTTTTGCCTTCTGTTCTGAGATCTGGCCCACAGCAAGAGGTATGTGTCTCCTCCAAGGTCACAAGACATTTGGTCCTCTGTGTCGGCTTCCTCGATGGCCTCGCCTTGTTTGACTACCTATAACATTTCTAACTAGCTCAGCTGCCTGTAACACTCTGTAATGAAAACAGTAGTAGTCTGAAAAAGAAGAGGACACCAGAAGCAAGTGTGATGGCGCACACCTGTATCCCAGTACTCCAGAGGCTGAGGCAGGAGGATTGCTATGACTTTGAGGCCAGCCTGGGCTGCATAGTGAATTCACAGTTTGAGACCAGCTTGGGCCACATAGTAAATTCAAGGTCAATCTGGGCTAGAGAGTGAGACCTGGTCTGGGGGGGTGGGGAAGAATCCAATAAAACAGAACACTGTTGGGAGCTGCTAAAGCTAAAAATTGAACACAGGCTGTGGCATGGCCGACCCTGAGAACAAAGAGATGCCTCAAAGGGCAAGATAAGGCCACAGCTGAGGACCCCCAGGCTCCAACCCTAATCAACAAGATAGAGATTGTAGCTGCAGGCGTTTTACTCCCATAATGAAAGTCAACCTGGAGACTTCTAAAATAGTTCTCCTAAATTAACATAAGATTCTTTTCCTAAATTAACATAAAATAGATCTCCTAAATTAACATAATCTTTCATTCGGAGAAGTCCTTGAGCCACTCCCAAGAACCTGCTCAGTTTCCTGTGTTTTCCACTCTAACCGCTTCCTTGTTTGAAAAACCAAATATAGTATGAGCTGCACAGAGACATTTCTTGTCTTAGCCCCCAAAGTCTCGAACTCTATTAGAGGGTTGTGATCCTCCTGGAGCCCTAAAATCGTACCTCTTGTCTCATTTATTTAAGCCTTCGCCATATACTCGTTTGGGAGATTGGGGATCTTGGCACTGATAAAACACAACAATGACAAAATGGAACCTAAAAAACAAAAAGGACATCAGAGAATGGAAAAATATTCCCTGTTCCTGGATAGGCAGAAGCAATATTGTCAAAATGCCCATACTTCCAAAACTGATATATAGATTTAATGCAATCTTAAAATAACAACAGCATTACTCACAGAACTAGTGTTACAGACTGCTGAGCTAGTTGGAAATATTATAGGCAGCCAGACAGGGCTAGGCCCTCAAAGAAGCGGGCACAGAGGACCAGATGTCTTGTGACCTTGGGGGAGACATACATCTCTTCCTGTGGGTCAGATCTCAAAACAGAAGGCAAAACAAATGCAACCACGTCCCTAAGTATGAACACTGAGGATTAGGTATGGATTACCTGGAGAAACCAGGAGTCACCATCCCAACCTCCTACAGGAAGAGTGACCGATCTGTAAGAAAGTGTTTGTCCCTGATTTGGTCAGTTATACCTGAACAATTAGTCTGATTGGTCGACCATAGCTCTATCCTACCTCATGCCCCTCTGCCTTGAGAGTTCCCAGTTTTTCCCATCTTAGATCCACCTCACCTCACAGTTTTACTCTATGAGAATCCCTAGAATAGACAGTCCCTGGCAACCCTCTCAGGACCCCTTCTGTCTCTCTCAGACAGAAGCTTTCTTTCTCTCAAATATTTCTGTTCTTAACCTCCATTGTTCCTAAAATTCATTCTTCAACTTTATAGAGAACATGAACTCATTCTGGGCATACAGTAGGTGGGGAATTTCATTACCTTGTATCACTAGAAGGAACAATTATAAAATCTATATGGAAAAGAAGAGATCTAGTATAGCACCCCTGAGCATCAAGAACAAAAGTAGGAGTCCAGGGGTTTCGCTCAGCGGCCTAAGTGCCTGCTTTTGGCAAATGAGGTCATGATGATGTAAGTGAATGAAACTCCCAACCTACTATGTCCACGAGTTCGTGTTCTCTAAAATTGAAGAGTGAATTTTAAGAACAACAGAAGTGAAGAGTAGAATATATTTATTGAGAGAAAGTCTCTGTCTGAAGAGAGACAGAAGGGGGTCCGGAGCGAGTTGCCCCCGACTGTCTTTTATAGAGGAAAATGATGAGATTAGATGGCTCAAAGGTGGGGAAATGGGAATTTGCAAAAGTGGGCATAAAATGATCCAGATTTAATCCCTAAGGATTATACTTAAGGGTGTGCTTGCATTTGTTTTGAGATCTGGCCCACAGCAAGAGGTGTGTGTCTCCTCCAAGGTCATCAGACATCTGGTCCTCTGTGCCACCTTCTTCGAGGGCCTAGCCCTGTCTGATTGCCTATAATATTTCTAACTGGCTCAGCTGCCTGTAACCATGAGTTCAATTCCTGTTACAAAAAAAAAAAGAACAAAGCAGGAGGCATTGGTATTACAATCCTAGAGGTCAAGTTTTATTACAGAGTTACTATAATAAAAACGAACATGTGAACAATGAAATAGGATAGAGGATGAGGAAACAACCCCAGGCACTTTCAGCTATCTGATCTTTGACAAAGGGGCCAAAAACATGGAGGAAAGATAACTTCTTTAACAAAAGGGGCAGGGAAAATTTAGACCACACAGGCAGAAAATTGAATCTAGGTCCATATCTCCCATCATATACTAAGATAACATCTAAAGGGATTAAAGATCTAAATATTAAAACAGAAACAATTTGATGAAAGATTAAATAGATAAAAAAGAATTTTTTGTCTCTTTTTTCTTTTATCTTTTAAGACAGGGTCTCACTTGGTAGCCCAGACTGGCCTTGAAAGTACTATGTAGCCCAGGTTGGTCTCAAACTCACAGCACTCCTCCTACCTCAGCTTCCTGAGTTCCAGGGTTACAGGTGTGTGCCACCACACCTGGCATTTTTGTCTTTTTTGAGATAGGATCTTGTTATGTAGTTCAGGATGGTCTTGAACTCACTATGTAGACCAAGCTGGCCTCAAACTCAGCAATCCAGCCACCTCAGCCTCCCAAATGCTAGATTACAGATGTATGCCACCACATACAGCTAACATAGGTAAAACACTTGAAGTCATAGGTATAGGCAAGGACTTCTTCAACAGAACACCAACTGCAGAACAAACAACATGAATAATTGATAAATGGGATGCACCAAATTAAGCATTTAACAGTTATGCCTGGCAAGTGCAAGATCATGTGTTTGATCCCTGGTACCAAAAACAAAACAGTTTATGCATCACTTGGGTAACGTTTTTGTTTACATACTATTCTGAATGTCATGTAGGCACATGTCCTTTCAACTAGTTAATTCTTTTTGTTTATTTTCTTTTTTTTATTTAAAAGAAAAAAACAGGAAAAGGGTAGAAATGATACAAAATTAAAAAAAAAAGATAAACAGTAAGAAATTACTAGTTGATAAATTACATACCTGTCCTCTATAGTTGCTCAAGTTACAAAATTAAAGCATACAAAGTAGATATTCAAACAGTGAGAGTGTAAACAGCTATGCATGCATGAGTCTTTACATGTATTTCTATCCTTTCTGTATTAGAAGGAAAAACAAAACTTAGCAAGACAAAACAAAACAAATTTCTATAAAAACATGAAACCAAAAAGTCATATAAAACCACAGTACAAGGTGATCTACAGTGGTTACAGTGTTGTCTCTTGTTATCTTCAATAGAATTGTCTATATCATTAGGTATATTTGGATATAGCATTATAATTGAATATAGCAGTACATAACAATATTAGTAAAAACAAAACATTGTAGACAATGTAGAACTTCAAAGGCAGATAATAATCAAACCAAAGTGGATATTCTAGTGAATCTTGTCATCTTCAGTGTATTTGCCTATACTCTCAGACTTGATACTATCAATCATAACAGCTTTGAATAAAATCTGTCAATACAAAACAGCAATCTAACAAACCAGATTCAATTAAGGTCAGTCATGGTAAAACAGTGTAACTTATACAGAGCTTCAGATTAAGTTAATAGGATAACTGACTGTGCCCTCAAATCTAGTACAAGTAGACAAGCTGGAACAGAATAAAATCCATCTAAGCAGAGTGTTGTGAGTAATGTGGGTTTTAAATCCTGGTACACTGTTAACAATATCCTCTGCCTTCTTTTTTTAGACTATTTCTCCCCTTTCACTCCCACAGGGTGCTGAGCATTTTGGGTCCCACCAACTCTCTCAGTTTTAAGATGGGGGGCAACCTGCTGTTTACCTAAGTGGTTCCAAACATTCTCGCTCTTGGACTTGATCTCAAGTTGTATTCCTTTACCTACAAAAGCCTCAAGGTTTTCCTTCAGTATAGCTGAGTAATTCTCTACTGCACATCAGTTTCCTGTCTTTCTATCCTTTCTGCAGGTGGTGGTCAAGTTGCCCCTATTTCTCTCTGGCTCCATGTCACATAGAGCATTGTTTTCTCATATTTGATCTTTGGTCCATAAACCCTCTCTCAGGTTGATTATATTTCCTATACAGAGCATCTCGATGGACCCTACCTCCTGATTTACTCTGCCTGTATCTTTTTTTTTTTTAGTGTATCAAGGCCATCTATGTTAGAGATTATAGCCAACCTTCTCTGCCTCATTTCTGCTGTGCTATTTTTCTGCCATTGTTTGTCTAGTTTTCTCCTTCATTCTATTGCCTGCCCTGTTCACTGAGGCCTTTCAGCCACTGTTCCTAAAATCCTGGTATTTTTTTCTCTCTCTCTAGAATGTCCTTCAGTATTCTCTGTAGGGTTGGATTAGTGGTCACAAATTCCCCCAGTTCCTCTTTGTCATGGAAGCATCTTGTTTCTCCATTAATTTCTAGTGACAGTTTTACAGGGTACATCAATCTGGGCTGGAGGTTATTTTCTTTCAGGGCTTGGAATACTTCGCTCCAAGCTCTTCTTGATCTGATGATCTGTGTCGAGAAGTCTGCCGTGAACTTGATGGGCTCTCCTTTATATGTGATCTGTTTCTTTTGTGATTCTTTTATTGAATAAATTTGACAAAATTGTTGTTTTTCTATTTCCTGTTATATTATCTCATAAAAATTAATGAAAAATATGCAATTTTTGGTCATCTTGTATTTAAATTATTGGACTGGTAAGTGGTTTAAAAGCTTTTACCCAATGAAGGAAACCACTAGCTGAGTGAAGAGACATCCCACAGAATGGGGAAAAATCTGTCAGACATTCCTTGGACAGAACACTAATCACTAGAATATATAAAGAACTTTAAAAAATTAGACTCCCCCAAAATAAAAGACCCAATTAGAAAATAGGCAACTGGAATGAATAGATACTTCTCAAAAGAAGAAAAGCAACTGTCCAATAAATACATGAAGAAATGCTCAACATCTCTGGCCATCAGAGAAATGCAAGTTAAAACAACACTCAAATTCCATCTTATTCCAGAAAGAATGCATATCATCAAGAAATCAAGTAATAATAAATGCTAGTGAGCCTCTGGATAAAAAGAATACTTTTACACTGTTGATGGTAACATGACTAGTACAACCACTGTCAAAATAAGTATGGAGATTCAGCAAAAATCTAAAAATACAAATTACATTCAATCCAGGTATTTGCCTTCTAGGTATCTTCCTGATAGTTTAAGACATCATACCAAAGTGTCACACATTTACCCGTGTTTATAGCAGCATTACTCATAATAGCCAGATCTTGAAAGTGGCCTATATGTTATCAAGATTTGAATGGATAAAGAATATGTAGTATTTATACACAATGGAGTACAACTGTGTTATAAAGTGTGATACATTTGAGTTATTTGTAGGAAAATGCATGTAACTGGAGACCATAGTTTAAGGGAAATAAGCTTAACTATCACATGTTATTTCTTATCTGAAAAATCCATAGTATAAGTAAATTAAAGAGCAACATGAAAGATAGATAATAAGAAACAGGTGATAGATATTTTGGAATCTAGAAGGGAGCCCAGAGATGGAGGGAGTGGGGAGGTAGAAGAAGGTAGGGCACTGTTGGCCTGCTCAAGAGGCCCAAGAGAAATTTTCATGAGTGAGGTCTCTGGGTTAAAGAATACACATATGAAAGACATCAGCAACAACAGCAGGCAACATAGAGCAGAGCAGAATGCAAGAGCATAAGAGCACAAGAGCTACCTACCTCTTTATTGTATAATTCTTACAGATTGTTATCACATATTTACATTCTCATCTAGTGCTGTAACCAGTGCACTATACATGTGTTTACCTGTGCTTAGTCATGGTTATATAACTGTATCCCACTGTGTGCTTGCACTACACAGCAGGGTCATGTCCTTAGATCTCCCTGAGCTTTGAAGCTGTCTGAATGGTTCCCCACAGGCACCTAAAAAGAATTAAAATGTGTTCTGTACATGTACCAAGCCTTCATGGTGAACATGATCATTATATACTCAAACATAATGATAAGAACATTTTTAAAAGAATACAATACTACAACAAGTAACATAAAAAAATAAATGGTCAAGTCAGGTGTGGTAGTGTACTCCTGTAATCCCAGCACTCTGGGACCTTGAGGCAGGACAATTGCAAGTGTGAACCTACCCTGGCTAAGGAACAAAACTCTATGTCAAGAGACAGAGAGAGAGAGAGAGAGAGAGAGAGAGAGAGAGAGAGAGAGAGAAGAGAGAAGAGAGAAGAGAGAAGAGACCAAGAAAAAAATAAAAGCTGAAGAGCTGGGGCTATAACTCAGTGTGAAGGTGCTGGGTTCAACCTCCAGTAACACACACACACAAATCATTAAAATATTTTTAAGGAGAAACAAATTACACAAAAATCATCATAATTATTGTATAATATCTCAGCTTGAGGCTAGAGGACAGTGGAAAAATGACATTGAAAGTTCAAAAGTCAATGAATTGCAACTTAGTCTGTTCCCTCTCAAACCATTCATCAAGCATTTGGATAGGATGAAGATCTTTCAAGCACACAAAGCCTCAAGACAGTTGGTCCCATGCAGTCTTTCTTGAGAAGCTCCTAGAAGTGCTTCATTATATAGAACAAACTTAAGAGAAAAGCTTGGGGCCAGCAGCTGAGAATATAGCTCAGTGGCATAAGCAACTGCATGGCAAGTTCAAGGTCCTGAGTTCAATTCCCAGTGCACACACAAAAAAGGCTTGAGATAGGAGATTCTACTTGGAGATGAAAGAAATGAGAGTAAGGGTAAGAAGTGACCCTGGGATGACAGTTATACTGTGGCTGTTCTTTGAACCCTAGCCAGTGTAACTTCATTCTGTAGCAGGCCCTCGTTTAGCTGTCCAGTGGGCTGCTGCTGGGTGCTGAGACTGGTGACAAATGTTGCAACACAATTAGGTCACCCACAACGTGGCTAGACAGTGCCTGCTGAAATGGGCAGACTTCCTGATAAGGGTGTAATGGGAATGGAGTACACACAACTTTAGCAAGGACCTATCTTGCTTTTGATCCTGCTTTTGCCGTTTTAATTAGTGGCCTGTAAAGCCAGTAGCCTAGCACAGGAGGCTTGTGAACTTTGGTGGTGCTGCAACCCACAAGTTATCTACTACTCTCTAGGTAACTCCTAATAAACTCATCTACTTGACAAGCTGAACTTGTTGAAGTCCTTTCTTGGACTGTGTGTTTGGAGATAGACATTGCTTTTATGTTTTTCAAGAAAATTCATACAACAGTTGTCCAGAGAACAGCTAGGCCCGACTATAGTAGGCAGAGCAATAACTGAAAATGGTGTTTCAAAGAAAAAGGCAAAATGTGACATCCATGATGTGTGTCAGGACTCACGAAGAGATGTACTCTTCTGGAAAAGAGCTTGGGAATAAATAAATACTGGATAAATGAAAATTGAAAGGAAAAGAGCAAGGCAATCATTCTACAAAGCAGAGCAAGTACAAGAAAGAACATCTTCATAGTAAAACTCATTTTATGTAAACACAAATATCAAAGAATCCATGTTTATGACATAACTCTTCTAGGAAGATAGGAAAGGAGAATTTATGCATGTATGTAAATATTGCTAGATGGGATTCGGGTACTAACAGAGCTAAGAACTTCATCTTCAGGCCTCATCTATAGCTCAGTGACTGCCTAGCATAAATAAAAAACAGAAAAAATAGTAACAGAGAGAAGAAAAAAAGAAGGAACTCTATTTTCAAAAAATTTAAAAATGTAGTACTCTATATATTTCTTCTGGAAATATAAAAGTCAGTGCTGAAGGAAACACGTAAAAGGGCTAAAGGGTCACCTGGGGAAGTGGGGTGTGCACAGGAGTGCGGGTGGTCAGAGGGAGTCCTAAAGACTTCTGATTGTGTTTTAGTCTTGTCATAGTTATCTGCCTTTAAACAAAACAACAACAACAAACAACAACAACAACAACAAAACCCCTCTACAATTGTTAAAAAAAAAAAAGACTGGCAAGGGCTGAGGGTGTAATTCAGTGGCAAAGCTCTTGCCTACTATACAGGAAGTCCTGGGTTCAGTCAGCCATACAACAAAAAATAAAAAAGTAAGACTGAAAAATTTCAAAGTTAAAAGAAAAGTAGAAAGGAATGAGTAAGAAATACTTAAGGGGCCCAAAACAGATTTTCACGAATGAGGTCCCCAGGTTAAAGAACGTACACACACAAAACATCACCAGGTACCATGGAGCAGAGGAGAGCCCAAGAGCTGCCTGTGTCTATTTAATTTTTATGCAGGTTGTTATCACATGTTTACATTTTTGTATAGTGCCATAACTAGCACATACATATGTACCTCAGTCATGGTTATGTAACTGTATCCCACGTGTGCTTGTGCTGGACAGCAGGGTCAATTCCTCAAGTCACTTCCTTAGACACTCCTGAGCAGGCATGGGTAAGAAATAGAAAATAGTCTAGAAAAGTTGGAAAATTAGAGAGAATCACACGAGAGGAATTTAGAATTCATTGTGTGTGCTGAGGGTAAGACTAGAAGGTAAGAGAGTAGAGACACCAAGCGGAGGTGAGTGGATTTGGGAGGACACAGAAGAGGAGCGGGGCACCACTTTACCTAAGGTCTGTACTTAATGGGAGAGGATATATGAATAGATATATTTCCTAAGGGGGTAGATACATGAGCACTATTCCAGGTATAAGTGACAGGATATTGCTACCAATGGAATGTAGAATGAAAGAGAGATGACTCGGACATTTCCATCCATGTCATCTAGGGATTCTCAGGCCAAATCTATTTTGCTCAATTGTAATATTTTCATAATTTGTCAGAATAAATTTGAAATGATAGTTGACCCTTAAGAAAATAAAAACAGCAAATTTGACCATAATAAAAGAAATCTCTTATATTGGTAGGTTCCTCCTATATCCCTTCAGGGTCATTACAAAAATATAAGATGTGAAAAGAACTTACAGTGCTGTATGAATGCAGGGATTCTGTCATGGATGTTATTGTTTCCTAGAGAATGTGACTCAGTTTCTCAGGTCAATGCCAAATAAAAATTTCAAAAACCATTTCAACCTATGTCAGCAACATTGAACACCGATAGCTATTGCCAGTTTGTTATCAACAGGCTTCAGAATGGACCTACCTTTCACTGTGATTTTATCTTTATATATTATGTTATGTCCTGGGACAGGGAACTGAATGATGGGCCTCTGCAAAAACTATGTCTATATCATAATCCCTGGAACCTGAGACTGGAAAAAGAGTCTTTACAAATGTTATTAGCTTCTCAATCTAGATATGAAGACATCATTCATCCTGGATTAGCATGCATGGGTTCTCAACCCAATGCCAAGTGTCTTTATATTATGTTTGTTTGTTTAGGTTTAGTTTAGTTCGTAGACAGTCTCACTAAGTAGTTCAGGTTGGCCTTGCTCTCACAATGTAGTCCAGATTGACCTCAAAATCCCAGTGATCCTCCTGCCTCAAATTCCCAGCTTCTGGGATTATAGGCACGCACCACCATACCCAGCTAAGTGTCTTTATGTTGTGATTTATATCTAGATTTCCCCCCAAGCCTCATGGATGCATAGACAGGGCTTTTAAAGGGTGATCAAGTTATGGGGCAGGGATAGATGCATTGCTCTTTGGAAGAGATGAGTCATGGGTGTGTGACTTTGTAGGGTGCATCTCCATCCCTAGGTCTTTCCTTCGTTCTCTGCTTTCTGTTGCTATGAGGTGAGCAGCTTTCCCTCTGCCGTGCTCCTCTGCCATGCCATTTCTTCTTTGGAGCTGGCTGACCATGGACTAAAAGCTAAACCAAAAGAAATATCTCTTCTTTTAAGCACCAGGTGTCTGGTATTTTGTTCCAGTAATAAGAAAAGTGACTAATACACCTTACAAGAGACATACAGAAGAAAAACACAGATTTTGCCTTCTGTTCTGCAACTGTTTTGAGATTACACTTCAAACTTGCTCTTTTTAACCACCCAGTGTAAAAAGTGTAGTTTTTTGAAATTATTTAAGGTAAATTAAAAAAATGACACTACCAATTGGGAAAGTCCAAATCTTTGATTTTTTTGTTTGTTTGTTTGTTTTCCGGAAACTCACTGGTGGGGAGTAGAATTGAAAGGTTCTTGCCCTAGTATAAATTACTGTACAGTTATGGCAGTGGTCTAACGTGGTGGAAGGCCAAAGCGGGAACGCCTACCACTTCCTGCCTCTTCCTCAGCCCTAATTGCAACTCCCTTTCCTGTTTGCACACACAGAAAATTCCAATCAGTTCCTCACATGTCATCAATATCCACCCCACACACCACTTCAGAGGTTATATATCTCTCTGTCTCTCTGTACCTGGTTGAAGGAGACAGCCCAGCTGCCTTGGGTTGTGTGCTTCTTCCCATGTCCTCAACTCAATAAACTTGTTTGTTTTGTACTTTTGCTTCTCTGTTGCGCCAGAATACTCTAACAAGAACTAATTACAATCTAGTAAATCAACCTAGTAAATCAAATCTAGTAATCAGCTTCAACAAGAAGTTGAATTGTGGGGTTGGGGATTTCGCTCAGTGGCTTAAGCGCCTGCCTGGCAAGTGTGAGGTTGTGATTTGATCCCTGGTACCAAAAAAAAAAAAACAAACTAAAGAAGTTGAATTGTGGCACATGCCTGTACTCCGTTGCACTCTGGAAGACTGAGGCCAGAGGATCAAAAGTTAGAACCAGTTTGGGCAACATGTGACTCAGCAAGATCTTCACTAAAAAAGTATTTAAAATAAAAAGTGCGGGAGATGTGGCTCAGTGCAAAGGCCTATGTTGGGGACCACAAATTCACAGTGACTGGTTTTGCATATTTTCCTGTGGTATGAAAGGAAGGGGTGGAATTTTTGGTACCACCCATCTCGATTTCCAATTGACACTTCTAAATATAAGATTATCTTCCCCCTTTTGGAGTAGGAATCTTTGGATGAATTGTAATCCTTTTGCTAGCCCCACCTATGACTGTATCAGCTAATAAATAATGGCTGCTTTGGGAGTAGGGGGTGATTGGATCCAGAGAGACTGTCTTCCCAGCCATTGTTGGACTATACGTGTCTCTGTTTTTTATTTTTCTCACCGAATTCCTGATACTGACAATCAAAACTCTTGGCCAGGTTCCTGATAGGCCTGGAGTTCGGTCCCAGTATCCTCCCTGCAACACATGCATGTACACACACACACCACACACACACACACACAAAAGTCATAAACTAGTTTGTAAGTTGACTAGTTCATTTTTCAAAAAAAAAATCACTCTTCAAAGCTTGCTGTGAAGTCACATGTACTGTCTACTGGTTCCAGTGGATAGTTATCTCTCCAAACTTCTCTTAACATGATGATCATGACACAACGGCAACACCATTGCCACCAGGCATCAATATTTCACTGGCATGATGACATGTACCTGTAATCCAGCACTCTAGGAGGCTGAGGCAGAAAGACCTCAAGTTTGAACTCGGCCTAACCAACTTAGCAATATTGCAAAACCCTGTTTCAGAATTTTAAAAAATGGGTTGGAGATTTAGCTCAGTACAAAGGCCTTCTGTGTAATGCCCAGTACTATATATATATATATATATATATATATATATATAAAATTTTTTTCCTCTCTAGACAAAGACACATGGAAAAGAAAGATTTTCCTTACAAATCTTTGAGTGATACTGGTATTCAAAAGATGAACCACAAGAATTCCTTGGTATCTTATACCTCTGGGTCACTGATATGTGCTCTCTTGTATATGCACCTTAAACTATAAATTCTGGTCTTCAATCCCTTCTGTACAGGTGAGGAAAGTAAAATAATTTTTCTAAGGTTTAGAGTTAAGGATAGAACTCAGAACACAGAATGGGAGAAATTATCTTACAATTCCAGAATTTATAATGAACTTCTGTATTCAATAATAAAAAAGATAAATAACCCAATCTAAAAATGGGCAGAGGCCCAGTATGCTTGCACATGCCCATCATCCCACCAGGGGATGAGATTATAAAATTACAAATTTGAGTCCTAGGCAAATTAGTGAGACCCTGTCTCAAAAAATAAAAAGGACAAAGAATGTAGCTTAGAACACCTTGGGTTTAATCCCCAGTACCACACATATCTGTACACATACAAATTAATTAATTAACTAATTAAACAGATACAATTTGCCTGGGAAGGTAGCTTAGTGCTAGCGTGCTTGCCTAGCATGTACAAGGTCACAGGTCCAATCCTCAGTTCCACTCCTCTCAAAAGCAAAGAATTAGGGTGGACATTTCTCCCAACAAGTGTGCAAATGGTAAAACAGTGAATAAGTACATAAAAAGATGCTCAATATTATTACCAGTTGCTGAGAAAATACAAACGAAACCCACAATGAGATATCAAGTCACATGTAGTAGGCTGACTAGAATTTTAAAAAGATAGAGAATAAATAAAAATTTAAAATAATAGGTGTTGGTTAGGATGTGGCAAGGTAAGAACTCTTATACTTGAATGGTGGGATATGAAAGGATACAGTTTTTTCTGGAAATAGTTGGTCAGTTCCTCAAGTGTTAAAGAGTTATAATAAATTGTTATTCCCCTTCTTGATATGTAACCAAGAGAAGTGAAAATATGTGCATATACAAACTTATACACAAAACTTGCATATGTTTTGAGGGGCAGTGATGAGGATTCACATAGGGCCTTAAGCAAGTTAAGAAAGGAATTGAGCTATTCCACTAGCCCACTTATAATAATGGCAATTAATATTATTAGTTTTTTTTTTTCTTGCTCTGTGTCCGGGATGGCCTTGAAGTCACTATGTAGCTGAGGTTGGCCTTGAGCTCCTAACAATCCTGCCTCCAACTCTCAAGTGCTGGAATTACAGGTGTGCACCATCTTGGCTCATTCTCAGTCATTTTCACTTTGGGGAAGAACTACATCTATCTTTGGGCAATGCTGTATTGATTTGGTTAAATTCTTGTGCAACTTTTTATGTTTGAAACAGATACAAGTAGAGCATCTCTGGTAAATAAAATGGGAGACCTGGCATACTAATCATATGCTTTAATAATTGGTTCCATTTGGTTCCATTAAGTGGGTCAAGCAAATCATTTAGTTGGAAATTTTTCTGAATAAGAGGGACCAAAATATAGGAGTAGAAACTTGTAATTTTTTCTACTCTAAAGATATTGGTTGAAATTTTAAGAATAGGCAAGTGCTACCCTACAGCAAAATGATAAAATAGAAATAGCTTTTTGCATCACAAAAGATATGTCTTTTTTATTTAAAGAAAAAAATACAATGAAACAGAAAGAGGGTAGAAATAATAAATAATTTCAAAAAAACAGTAAGAAATCACTAGTTGATAATTATATATTTTCCTCTTAGAAGTAGTTGTTCAAGTTACAAAAGTAAAGCATACAAAGTGGACATTTAAACAGTGAGACTGCAATCAGTTCCATTCATCTATCTAACAAAAATTGAGTAATATGGTTATCAATCCTACACACTTCAACATACATGCAATTATATCCTTTAGAATACTTTCTTTTCCTCTTTTTTTTAACATAACTATAATCAATTCTCATAAACTGTTTAGAAGTGCTACATATGTATAAGTCTCTACATGTATACCTAGCCTTTCTGTATTAGAGGGAAAAACAAATCAAAACAAGTCAGCAATACAAATTCCTAGAGAAACTCGAAATGAAAAGGACGTATAAAACCACAATGCTAGGTGATCTATGGTAGTTACTATGATGTCTCTTGTTGTTTTCAATAAAATTGTCTATATCATCAGGCATAGGATAATTTAACATAGCAGTACAAAACACTATTAATAAAAACCAAACATTGGAGACATTATATCACTTCAAAGGCAGTTAATAATCAAACCAGAATGGGTATCCTATTGAATCTTGTCATCTTCAGAGTAGTTGCCTCTACTCTCAGACTTCATACTCTCAAGCATACCAGATTTGAATAAAATCAGTCAGGACAAAACAGCAATATAGCCAATGTTCTCTGCCTCATCTCTGCTATGCTATTTTTCTGTCAATGTTGTTTACTTCTACTTCATATAACTGTCTTCCCCTTTCTTTGAGGCCTTTCTGTCATTGTTCCTGGAACCCTGGTGATTTTCTTCTCTCTCTCTAGAAGGTCCTTCAGTATTTTTTGCAGGGTTGGATTGGTGGTCACAAACTCCCCCAGTTCCTCTTTGTTGTGGAAATATCTTGTCTCGCCATTAATTTTGAGAGACAGTTTTGCAGGGTACATCAATCTGGGTTAGAGTTTATTTTCTTTCAGTGCTTGGAATATTTTGCTCCAAACTCTTCTTGATTTGATAGTTTGAATCGAGAAGTCTGCTGTGTGGACTGGGGATGTAGCTCAGTGGCATAAGTGCCTGCCTGGCAAGTGCAAGGTCACAAGTTCTATCCCAGGTACCAAAAAAAAAAAAAAAAAGAATGAAAGAGGAGGAGCTAAAGATGGCCGATCAGTGACCAACAAAATCAAAGCCTCCCAGGAGAAACAACTCATATGCCACAATAAAACATCCTGGAGCGATCCAGACAGAGGGAGATGGATCCTCTTGACACAGGGAAGAAATTAAAATGTAAAAAAGCTTGTCAAACACGTCAGGACTACAACTGGAACAGCTAAAAATTACGGGACACAGCGTTTTCACTGCAACCTATCAAGTTTGTGCCAGCCTGAATTTGTGCTAGCTTGAATCCACACCAGCCAGCAGAGCCTCCCAAACTCGTTCCCGCTGCCACTCACAGGAGCCACAGCCCTGCTGAACTTGGGGGATGGTGAGCCCAATAGAGAGCAGAGCTGGTGAAGGGACCTTCATTAATCCACAGTCAGTGCTGGGAATGAGACACGCCCCCCCATGGGAAGGAAATGACCAAGTGGGAGACATGTTGGAATCGGGCAGGTGGAGCCTGAACTGAGAGCGACAATGACTTCAGTTGGTTGCTCCCTCCCCAGAGCAGATTCATGGGATTTGCTTGGACTGGGTCATGCTCCTGGCCAGGACACAATGAGCCATCCCAAATCGATTCACTGCGCCTAGCACACACTAACCTGGTGAAGGCCCCTGAAGTTTGGCTGGCCTGGTGGGGAGGGGCAGGCATATGCAGTGACAAGAGCAGGCAGGAGAGGGTGGAGGTCCCTCACCAGAGTGCTTTGGAGGAACTGTAGCCAACAGGGAATGGTGCTGGGAACTCCACTGTACACCTGTGTGGAGGAAGCCAGGACCATGACAGGAGAGAAAGGCAAGAGGAGGCCCCCAGCCCAGAACCCTGAGAACACTGATCCAAGAGAGGGAAAAACAAAGGAGACTGAAGACAGCAAACAATGCAACATCAGACATGGCTTCAATGGACATTAAGAGATATCTTCGGGACCTTGTAGACGAGCTCAAATCTGAAACACTAAATCAGGTAAAGCAAGATATGAGTAGAGTAATAAAAGAAATGCTAAGCATCCCTCAGGAAGATACAGACAGAAGGGAGGAACACACAAAAAAGGAGAGGAACATTCAATAAAGAATATAAAGAAAATATAGAATACATGAAGAATTCAAAGAGACTACCAGGAAATTAAAAACTCCATTGAAAGCTGGCAAAACGCCTTGAAAGAAACTAAGGATAGACTAGCAAAACTTGAAGTCAAGTTTGCAATGTGTGATCATGAAAGGAAAGATCTCTTAAAAATAACAAGGAAACAGGCAGTAACAATACAAAGGCTAGAAGATGACAAGAGAATCTACAATTTAAGAATAAGAAATGTGAATGAAGAAGCAGGAATACACACAGGTGAATTACAAAGGCTATTCACAGAAATAATTAAGGAAAACTTCCCAAGCATGGGAAAAGAAAATGATATTTGGTTATGTGAGGCATACAGAACCCCAGCCACCTACAACCAAAACAGATCTACACCCAGACATATAATAATCAAGATACCAGAAATTCAATATAAAAACAGAATATTAAAAGTCATCAGAGAAAAGAAACAGATTACCTATAAAGGTAAGCCCATCAAGCTCACAGCAGACTTCTTGACACAGACCATCAGATCAAAAAGAGCTTGAAGTGAAATATTCCAAGCCCTGAAAGAAAATAACCTCCAGCCCAGATTGATGTACCCTGCAAAACTGTCACTAGAAATTAATGGAGAAACAAGATGTTTCCATGACAAGGAGGAACTGGGGGAGTTTATGACCACCAATCCAACCCTACAGAGAATACTGAAGGACATTCTAGAGAGAGAGAGAAAGAATACCAGGATTGTAGGAACAGTGGCAGAAAGGCCACAATGAGTAGGGCAGGAAGTAGAATGAAGGAGAAAAGTAGACAAACAAAGGCAGAACAATAGCATAGCAGAAATGAGGCAGAGAAGGATGCCTAGAATCTCTAACACAGATGGCCTTGATACACTATATTGTGAATAGTGTACCAAGATTTAAAACCCACATTACTCACACCACTCTGCTTAGATGTATTATAATCTGTTCCAGTCATTCTACCTGTACTAGATTTGAGGGCACAGACAGTAATCCCGAAAGTAACAGGATATAGTACGTTAATCATCTTTAATTTCCTATTGACTTAATCTAAAGCTCTGTAAAACCTACACTGTTTTACCATGACTGATTGTAATTGAATCTGGTTTGTTAGATTGCTGTTTTGTATCAATAGATTTTATTCAAAGCTGTTATGATTGATAGTATCAAGTCTGAGAGTATAGGCAACCGCACTGAAGATGACAAGATCCACTAGAATATCCACTCTGGTTGGATTATTACCTGCCTTTGAAGTTTTATACTGTCTACAATGTTTTATTTTTACTAATATTGTTATGTACTGCTATATTCAATTATACTGCTATATCCAAATATGCCTGATGATATAGACAATTCTATTGAAGATAGTAAGAAACAACACAGTAATCATTGTAGATCATCTTGTGCTGTGGTTTTATACGACTTTTTGGTTTCATGTTTTTATAGGAATTTGTTTTGTTTTGTCTTGTTACGTTTTGTTTTTCCCTTTAATACAGAAAGGATAAAAATACATGTAAAGACTCATTCATGTGTAGCTGTTTACACTCTCTCTGTTTGAATATCTACTTTGTATGCTTTAATTTTATAACTTAAACAACTATTTCTAAGAGGACAATATGTAATTTATCAACTAGTGATTTCTTATTGTTTATCTTTTTTTTTGAAATTCTGTATTATCTCTACCCTTTACATGCTTTTGTTTCTCTTTAAATAATAATAGTAAAAAAAGAGAAGTCTGCTGTGATTTTTGATGAGTTTTCCTTTATAGGTAATCTGTTTCTTTTCTCTGACCACTTTTAATATTCTGTTCTTGTGATGTTTTTCTGGGATTCTGATTATTACATGTCTGGGTATAGATCTGTTTTGGTTGTAGCTGGCTGGAGTTCTGTATGCCTCATATATCTGAACATCACTTCCGTTTCCCATGCTTGGGAAGTTTTCCTTAATTATTTATGTGAATAGCCATTTTATTTCATTTGTATTTGTCCCTGCTTCTTCATTCACATTTTTATTCTTAAGTTAAAAATCCTCTTGTCTTCTAGCCTTTGTATCATTACTTCCTGGTTCCTTGTTATTAAGAGTTCCTTCCTTTTGCAATCATACATTACAAATCTAGCTTCAAGTTTTGAAAGTTTGTCTTTAGTTTCTGTTAAGAAGTTTTGCCAGCTTTCAATGGAGTTTTTAATTTCCTGATATTCTCTTTGGATCTGTTTCATGTATTCTAGATTTTGTTTATATTCTTCATCAAAGGCTTCTCTCTTTTCTCTGTGTTCCTCCATTCTTCCATTTGTGTCTTCTTGAGGAGTGCACAGCATTTCTTTTTTTTTTTTCTGCATTGGGGATGGAACTCACAACCTCAGGTTTACTGGGTGGGACCTTAGCCAACTAAGCTAAACCCTGGAGCCCGTCTTTTATTAATCTTCTTATATCTTGTTTCACCTGAATTAGAATTTCAGATTTAAATTCGTCAATGAGGTTGTAGAAGTATTTCTTTATTTCCAATGAGGCTGTGTCTGATATTGCATGTTTGCTGGCCTTGATCTCCTCTGCATTCACCTCTCCTTGATTTATACTCCCCAGTTCAACTGTTGGAGGCTTTTTGTTGTTTCTTTGTCTTGTCATGTTTCTGGTTTCTTTCAGACAGGTGAATGGTGGAGGTCTCAGGACCCTTTCATACTGCTTACAGTTTTTCTGAAGCATACTGGCTAGGGGACTGCTGTTCTCTCCAGCCTATTGTTGATCTGTAGGTGCATGCAGAGGTGATGTGGGCTGGCCCCTCCTCTCTAGGCCAGTGACTGTCTTCAGCATGTCATTGTGTGCCCTGCAGATGTCATAGGTTCAGGACAGCCTTATCTCTGGCTATTGGGTCCCCATCAGGGGCATGGCCCAGCCCAAGCAGATCCCACCAATCCACTTTGGGCCAGGAGTCTCTGACTGATGCCCCCTCAGTTGTTGGTTCAAGCCTGTCCTGCCCAACTCCAATATGTTGTCTGGCTGGTCACCCCACTCTGGGGAACCCAGTTCTCAGCACTCACCAAAGTCTGTGCAGCTCGGTTCACCATTTCCACTCCCTGTTGCAGCACCTCCTCTCGCCAAGGGTCCTGAGCTCACCAACCCCCACTCTCGGCAGGGATGTGATCTCAGCTAGATCATGAGTCGCCCGACTGTAAGACGCACCCAGAACAGCAACAGGAGCATGCCCAGCTCCAACTCTCCATCCACGCTTCTTCTTTTTTATCTTTTTTCTTTTTCCTCAGTTTCTTCCTGGGTCATGAGAATTCCTCTCCTTTTGTCTGGTCTTCTGCACAGTGTTAAATTCTAGCATCTGAGTTGTTTTTCTCAGAGAGGCTCTCTATCGTGCTACCTATCAATCAGCCATCTTTAGGTCTCCTCCAAAAGATACATCTTTTAAACTTGTTGTGGGGTTGTAAATCTACAATTCCAGTACTCTGGGAGGCTGAGGCAGAATGATAGCAAATTCAATCTTAGGATGGGCAGCTTAACCATTTAGCAAGATCTTGTCTCAGTAAATACATAAACCATAGAGCTGGGGTTATAGCTCAGTGTGAAAGCCTTGGGTTCAACCTCCAGTACCACAACACCAACAAACAAAAGCAAAGAAACCTCAAACAAGCAAACAAAAAACCCAAACCAAAACAACAACAACAAAACCAAGACAGTTATAGTTCCAGACACTTAAATAGCAATGTAGAACAATAATGCAAAACAAAATAAAAAGGTCATGAGTCAGCATAAGGACTCAGTACAGTAGAGTTAGAAGTTTATTCCTTAGCATTTAAGGAAAAGCCTGGGAAGTTTCCAGGAGCAAGGTTGGATCTGTCATCTGTTTCATAAAATACTGCAGCTCCTCACCCTCAGAACCAGATACACTCAGCAGGCTGATCTTCATTATTTATTTCATTTGTTCAGCCTCAGACATCTGTTCATAAATTATATGAACTTCTTTTGGTAGTGCTGAAGCTCAGTTCCAGAGCCTCACATATACTAGGAAAGAATTTACCTCTAACTTACACGCCAGTCCCACATCTGAATGTCTCCACCTTTGTCTCTCCTTACTGAATATGTAAATGTAGCTGCCCATGGTGACATGCGCTTGAAACTCACTTCTGGGAGCCTGAGGCAGAAGATCACAAGTTTGAACCCAGCCTGGGCAATTTGGTGATTTAGGAAGATCTCCTGTGGAAGTAGAAATTTAAAAAGGGCTGGGGGAAAGAAAAACGACAGAGTCACAATCAGTAGCAAAATTCAGCCTCACCAAGATCTGGAATGGAGGCTTTGGAAAAAAAGAGACACAGATCACTGGGAAATGAGAAAGAACTGACAGGAAAAATTAGAAGCTACAGATAAGTTGGGAAATGGTATGCAATTGAGAGAGAAGAAAAAAACTATTTGGGTTTTCTCCTTGTCTCTCACGGCTTTCAGGAAGGGGAACTGGCTCCCTAGAAGCTAGGTAAGTTTCCAGGGCTAGCAGAGCCCATGGCCTTTGTGAACTGTACAAACTGCACAGGGTTTTGCTCTGAGGGGGCTCCTTCCATATGGCAGGCAACAGCTGCAGAGGGATACACTTAAGTGCCTGCCACACCACCTGAGAGTGCTTGATCAGGTGCCATTTTGGGGAGGGATTGATTATTTAAATCTGGAACTGAGAACAACCGAAAAACAACTTCACTCCAGGGCTCCTGGTGTTATCCTCCCACAGTGACAATGAGTGACAGCCACAGACAAAGGGCAGGCTGGAAAGAGAGACCTGAGAAGTTTAAACTTGGGCAAGGAAGGACATAGGCCCCTCCCTGCATGGTGAGAAGCCAGGCCTGGCTTGCACTGCATTCAGAAACAGCTGGGTCTAAAAGTGCTGGCCAGCAGTACGTACTGAACCTTTGCTTGGCTGCCTGGATCCAGCACAGAGCTGAAGTCCGAGGTCCCTGGGTGGACACTGCCACAGCCTGGGATAAACGGAGGTTGCTCTGGAATAGAGGTCACCTTACAAGCACAGGCCATAAAGCTGGGCAGAGAAAATTGAGACTTGCTGGACTCCAAAGCTGGATTCAAAAATGGACTCATTTTGGATTCATTTTCTTTTTTGTTGTCATTCTTCTTTTTCTTACTCCTTTTTTCTATTTTTCCCTTTTTGTATTTTTTATTCTCTTTGTTATTTCTTTTTTCTCTCCCTTTTTTCTTTTACCTTCTAATTATCTCTCTTTTTTGTTATTTTTATCTAATTCTATAAATATCTTTCTACTCCATAGTAGGATCCTTTGTCTTACTTTGCTCTCCTTTACATCTCCCATTGTTTCATTTTCCAAATTTTTCTTTTTACATTCTCTCCTTCACAACCCACCCTATGATTTCAATAGTATAACCTAAGCTTTATTAACCTTTATTCTGGGGTTTAATTTATTTTGAGACAGAATCTCTTTATGTAGTTCAGGTTGGTCTTGAACTCACTATGTAATCTAGACTGGCCTTGAACTTTTAGCAGTCCTCCTGCCTTAGCCTCCTGAGTGCTGAAATTACAGGTGGGCCCCACCATCCTTGGCTTTTCCAGTCAATGTTTTATTAGAGAAAACAGATATAATACAAGATATACAAATGTATTAAGAAATTACAAGATTGGCTTGTGATAGTCACCTAGAGTCAGATGAGGAGGAGTGCAGGAGGTTTGTCTGCTCACCGGAGATAGAAGGTTTTAGTCCAAGGTCTGGAGCTCACTGCAGTGTCCCAGTGAGTCTGCATTAGGAGGCCAGTGGGTCTGTGATGGGAAACTGAAGAGTCTATGATGGAAGCCAAAGAATCTGTGCTGGAGGCCAAGGGAAGATGTCCAAGCTGAAGGTTAAGACTGGAGCTTTTCTGAAGAGCAGACACAGATCTGTCCTTCATTTCCCTTTTATACCATCCAGATGATGAGTTGCCCTAGGGTGGATATTCTATACTCTACAGTGTAGAATTGCTGAGCTGACCTAGTTAAGCTTCTATTAACTAAATTTCTTTGGTTGACACAGTCAATCGAGTACTACATTAATCTTTAGATAATTAGTTAATTCTATGTTACTACTATTGAATTCTCTATCATTAGTGGAGGTATAGTTATCAACATTTAATAGATATTTGTTATATGGAAATATTTGTTTTATCTTAAGGTTAATATTATGACTGTAGACTTTCATTCTAAGGTTGAGGTTGGTACGTTATTGCTTCTTATGGTATGTTGATATCCAGATTGTGTTGGATAATATTACTGTTGGTGATTTACTTGATATTGCTAAGGTCACATAGTTGTTGCTATTAATAGGTTTTCTCTGTATGCCAATATCCAGATTACCTTCATGACATTAACAATACTGTAGTCTATTCCCAGAGAACAGGATCTGGGTCAATTACACCACAAATTAACAGAAGTGATGGGATTTTGGGACAAGAGGCAAAAGACTACAGTAGCTAGCCAAGGCCTGAGTGCGTCACTGAAAAGTAGACTAACTAAAGACATCTCCACTACAGTCTAATCCCCCTGATAGTCTTTCCACTGTAAGCAACAGCATACACAAAACAAAACAAACACAAATAGAAACAGGGAACTAAAGCCACAAATGTCTCTCAGAACTACCAACACCCCCAAAGCTAATTATAGAGCATCAAGAGGGAGGAAAACAAAAGCCACACAGCTGGATTATTCAAATGGATAACAGCAGAGATTAAAGAACAGATCAATGAGGTTCTACCTGGGCTCAAAGAAAATATAGCTAATCAAATAATGGAGATAATCAATAAAACCGTTGGAGAGCTTACAAAAGACACTAATAGAAAGCAAGCTGAACTAAACAAAATGACACAAAACATGTATGACCAGCTTAGAAAAGAATGAGAGCCATAGAAAGATTCCAATCAGAAATCCAAGAGATATAAAATTATATTGAAAGTATGGGCAGCAGAACTGACCAGCATTAGAACAGAATGTCAGAACTAGCAAACAGACTTGCTGCAGGGGTCAGTTATTCAGAGATACTTATAAAACAAGAGGAGAGTATGGAGAATGGATTCAACAGATGGCACATGAAGCAAAGAAGACTAAACTAAGATTAATTGGAATTAGTGAAAAATCAGGGGCTGGCATAAAAGGTATAAAAACATGTTTGCAGAAACATCTTTATGGAAATAATAGCAGAAAACTTTCCAAATATTGGGGGAAAGAAAAACAGAGCCATTGGAGAAGACAAGATGGCTGATCAGTGAGCAACAGAATACAAAACCTCCCAGGAGAAACAATTCATATGCCAGAATAAAACACCCTGGAGAGACCCAGACAGAGGGAGATGGATCCTCTTGACACAGGAAGAAATTAAAACTTAAAAAAGCTCATCAAATACTTCAGGACTACAACTGAAATAGCTAAAAACTAAAGGGACACAGTGTTTTCATGATGACCCACCAAGATTACACCAGCTTGAATCCACACAGGCAGGCAGAGCCACCCAAACTCATTCCCACCACCACTCACAGGAAGAATGGCAGCGCTGAAGTCAGGGGTTGGTGAGCCCAATGGAGAGCCAAGAGCGGAGCTGGTGGAGGAACCTTCATTGATCCACAGTCAGTGCTGGGAGTGAGACACCCCCCACGGGAAGGGCACGACCAGATGGGCGACACGTTGGAATCAGGCAGGAGCCTGAACTGGGAGTGAAGTGACTTTGGTTGGTTGCTCCCTCCCCAGAGCAGATTCGTGGGATTTGCTTGGACTGGGTCGTGCCCCTGGCCGTGACCCAATGAGCCATCCCAAATCAATTCCTTGCGCCTAGCACGCACTGACCAGGTGATTGCCCCTGAAGTTTGGCTGGCCTAGTGGGGAGGGGCAGGCAAACGCAGCCTGCTTACACCTCAGTGGCAAGAGCAGGCAGGAAAGGGCAGAGTTCTCTTGTCAGTGTGCTTCGGAGGAAACATGGCCAACAGGGAAGGGGCTGGGACCTGCACTGTAACCTGTGTGTAGGAAGCCAGGGCCATGACAGGAGAGAGAGGCAGGAGGAGGCCCCCAGCCCAGAACCCTGAGAGCCCTGATCCAGGTGAAGGAAAAACAAGGGAGACTGAGGGCAGCAAACATGCAACATCAGACATGGCTTCAATGGACATTAAGAGATATCTTTGGGACCTTGTAGATGAGCTCAAATGTGAAATATTAAATCAGGTAAAGCAGGATATGAGTAGAGTAATAAAACAGATGCTCTCAGGAAGCATCTCTCAGGATGATACAGACGAAAGAAGGGAGGAACACAAAAAAAGGAGAGAAACATTTGATAAGGAATATAAAGAAAATATAGAATACATGAAGCAGATTCAAAGACACTACCAGGAAATTAAAAACTCCATTGAAAGCTGGCAAAATGCCTTG
>PVLA01005992.1:64834-133574 GCA_004027455.1 Hydrochoerus hydrochaeris
AAATAACAAGGAAACAGGCAGTAACAATACAAAGGCTAGAAGATGACAAGAGAATCTACAATTTAAGAATAAGAAATGTGAATGAAGAAGCAGGAATACATACAGGTGAATTACAAAGGCTATTCACAGAAATAATTAAGGAAAACTTCCCAAGCATGGGAAAAGAAAATGACATTCGGTTATGTGAGGCATACAGAACCCCAGCCACCTACAACCAAAACAGATCTACACCCAGACATATAATAATCAAGATACCAGAAATTCAATATAAAAACAGAATATTAAAAGCCATCAGAGAAAAGAAACAGATTACCTATAAAGGTAAGCCCATCAGAATCACAGCTGACTTCTCGACACAGACCATCAGATCAAGAAGAGCTTGAAGTGAAATATTCCAAGCCCTGAAAGAAAATAACCTCCAGCCCATATTGATCTACCCTGAAAAACTGTCACTAGAAATTAATGGAGAAACAAGATGCTTCCATGACAAAGAGGAACTGGGGGAGTTTGTGACCACCAATCCAACCCTACAGAGAATGCTGAAGGACCTTCTAGAGAGAGAGAAAAAAAAAATACCAGGATTTTAGGAACAGTGGCAGAAAGGCCTCAAATGAGTGGGACAGGCAGTAGAATGAAGGAGAAAACTAAACAAAGGCAGAAAAGTAGCATAGCAGAAATGAGGCAGAGAAGGATAACTAGAAACTCTAACATAGATGGCCTTGATACGTTATATTGTTAATAGTGCACCAGGATTTAAAACACACATTACTCACACTACTCTGCTTAGATGTATTATATTCTGTTCCAGTCATTCTACCTGTACTGGATCTGAGGGCACAGACAGCAATCCTAAAAATAATGGGATATAGTACGGTAATCATCCTTAATTTCCTATTAAGTCAATCTAAAGCTCTGTAAAACCTACACAGTTTTACCATGACTGATCATAATCAAATCTGGTTTGTTGGATCGCTGTTTTGTATTGATAGATTTTATTCAAAGCTGTTATGATTGATAGTATCAAGTCTGAGAGTATAGGCAGCTGCCCTTAAGATGACAAGATCCACTAGAATATCCACTCTGTTTTGATTATTACCTGCCTTTGAAGTTGTATACTGTCTACAATGCTTTATTTTACTAATATTGTTATTTACTGCTATACTCAATTATACTGTTATATTCAATTATGCCTGATGATATAGACATTCTATTGAAGATAATAAGAAACAACACAGTAATCATTGTAGATCACCTTGTACTGTAGTTTCATATGACTTTTGGTTTCATGTTTTTATAGGGATTTGTTTTGTTTTGTCTTGCTAAGTTTTGTTTTTCCTTCTAATACAGAAAGGATAGAAATACACGTAGAGATTCATGCATGCATAGCTGTTCACACTCTCACTGTTTGACTATCTACTTTGTATCCTTTAATTTTGTAACTTGAACAACTATTTCTAAGAGGATAATATGTAATTTATTAACTAGTGATTTCTTATTGTTTATCTTTTTTTTGGAATTCTGTATTATCTCTACATGCTTTTGTTTCTCTTTAAAGAAAATTTAAAAAAAAAAAAAGAAAAAAAGAAAAACAGAGCCAAGTGAGGCATATTTGAATCTCAAATATCCAGGATCAAAAGAGAAACGATCCATGTCACCTCATAGTCACAATACCAGAAGCTCAACAAAGGGACAGAATCTTAAAAGCTGTTAGAGAAAAGCAACAGAAGATTTACAAAGGAAAACCCATTGTTTTCCTTTGCACATTTCTTACCACAAACCTTAAAGGCCAAAAGGGCTTGCAGTGAAGTACTTCAAGCTCTAAAAGAAAACAACTTCAAATTTGTTGGCGACCGCAAATTCACAATGACTAATTTTGCATATATCCCTATTGGATAAAAGGGAGGTTTGGGATTATTGGTACCACCCATCTGAGATTTCACATTGACTTTTCTAAGCATAAAATCATCCACACCTTCTTGAGTCATCTCAGGATTATACTCTAGTACAAGATCTATTTTAACATATGCTCACTTACACCTTCTTGAGTTTGAGTCTTCTGATGAATTGTAATCCTTTTCTAGCCCCACCTACCACTCTATACACCTAATAAATAGTGGCTACTTTGGGAGTGGGAGGAAGTCTGATCCAGAGACACTGACTTCCCAGCCATTGATGCAATACTATACTTGTCTCTGTTTTTTATTTTTCTTGCTGTATTCTTAAGACAGACAACCAGGACTCTTGACCGGCCTCCCAATATTTGGTGCCCAGTGTGACCAGAATGCACATGACTTCAAGCCATAACAACCATTATCAACGTGCTGACAATCCACTGGACCTTGCATGACCAAATTAAAGGTAAGTGGAGCATTTAATTAATTATATAGCTCAGATGCAATTAGCAAATAGAAATCTGTTGTAGGAGTCTAAGTCCTAATTCAAACTTAAACTTATACATCCTGCAAAACTTTCAAAATTGGTAGAGAAAGATGATCTTTCCATAACAAAATCACCTCTAGAAAATCATGACCTCCAAACTAGCATTACAAAAATACTCAAGGAATCCTAGAAAGAGACAGTAAAACCAAAATTGCCCCAACCTCTAATAGGTCATGATGGATTTACTCCTGAATTCTACATGAACTTTAGGGTACAGCTAACACCAATACACCTCAAACTCTTCAATGAACTAGAAAGGGAAAGAGTGTTCTCGAATCATTCCTGAAAGCTAGCATTACCCTGATTCTAAAACCAGAAAAGGACCCAGCCAAAAAGAGAACTACAGGCCAATCTGTTCAAAGAACATTCATTGTCAGTTGTGCACACTTGTAATCCCATTTCTCAGGAGACTGAGGAAGGAGGATTGTTATCAATTTAAGACAAGCCTGGAATACATAGTGAGTTCAAGGCAGCCTGGACTTAATAGAGAGACCCTCATCTCAAAAGGAAAAAAAAAAAAAAAGAAAGGAAAAGAAAGAAACTTCAACAGCATCAACAACTTTTAAAAGTATATCGGGGTCCTGAAATTTAAGTTTGAGAAGTCCTATCCTAATGCTTTATTGGTACCTATGTGTTCTTTCTCCCCCTTCCTGAGGGATCTCCCCTTCGAGTATCTCCTCCAAGCTGGTGATCACTATGGGAAACAGAAGAACTTCTTTGTGCTGTTTGCAAGGACCTGGGAATCAGCAAAATGACATTGCTCCTGAGACTTGTAGATCCATATACAGCAGATGTGTTTATGGTACTGACTTTCTTTTTTCTGGTACGTCGAACTCACAACCTTGTGCTTGCCAGGCAGGCATTTGTGCTGCTGAACTATATTCCCAGCCATGGATGTGATCAATCATCTACTCATTCAATGAATATTTACTGAGCTCCTACTCTGTGCCATGTACTCTTCTAGTTACTGGGCTTATAGCAGTAAGCAAAAAAAGTACTCGAACATTGTACTGGGTATGTTGGGGGAATATAAAAAGTATAATGGGATGGTGCACACAACTGTCATCCAAGCATTCAAGAAAAACAGTCAGGAGAATAGCTGCAAGTTCAAGGCCAGCTTGGCCTATGCTGTGAATTCAAGGTCAGCCTGGACTTATATAGTAAGACTGCTCCTCCCCTACCCCCCAAAAAAAGTATAATAGGAAATAAAACTAGCTATAGAAGTAATTAGAAAAGAAATTGTCTGTAACAGCTTGACTTTATAAAGTATTAAGGATAATAGCACATTCTAGTTTCTTTTCCCTTCAAGGTTACCAAGGGTCATAAGTAAACAGCAATGAAATAGAAAACAGTGACAGGACAAATTGTGTGTGTGTGTGTGTGTGTGTGTACTGTACTCCTTTCTCCCATCATTTATGTTCCTATTTTTGCAAGTAGGCCTCTGGAAAATGAGTGTTTATAAAGTTTCTCTTGGTGAGGAAGCAAATATAATGTAAATAAAGTTCCATTCAGCCCTAAAAGGGGGGTAAGGCAGAAAGCCAGGAGACCATAACTTAGGTTATGGCAGCTCAGGGATGAGACTAGACCAGCATGCAAGCAGCGTGAATTGGCAAACACCAAGAGGTGCAAAGCATGGCTGAGAGCCATCACAAGGTTACCCACTCACCATTTCCAAATGCCATCTCAAAGAAAGAAAAACGAAGAGCTGTGGCAGGGAGTTATTAGCTGGAGCAGTACTATGTGAAGTTAGAAGAAAGAGATTCTCTAATTGGCAAAATTAAGTCCCATTCTCCTTTTTGTTTTGCACATCTGAGGTATGAAATGATACAATTTTCATCTGATTATTTGACATTTTGGGCTTATGTCTGAAGCCAGGAGGCAGGGAAGTCTGCCAAGAGTCTGAACACTTCTTTTTGGAGAATCCTAACCCCAAATGTTACCACTAATTGGTCACATGGGAGAAAGGAGACTGAAGAAAAGAGATGCCAGAAGTCAGTAAGAACAGGATGGACAGATCTTTTTGTCCTGCAGGAAATGGTTCTAATCATCTTTGTCCCTAGGTCATCTAAAAAGAAACAGCAGAGAGAGCAGACTGATGGCTTTCCACTGACAATGTGCATTCAAGAAAGGGAAGAGAAGGTTAGGGAGGGAAATAATGGAGGGGATTGCTTTCTTCCTGGAGAGTTCTGGCCTTCAGAAAAGAAGAAAGAGAATTAAGCTCCCGTGTGACCCAATCACTGTCCCTGAAGTGACTCATCAGATTAAGGTCTCTTTTTTGGACTTGGGAATACAAACAAGGATCAAGGAGGATCCTAGATATACTCTTTCCGGAAGATTAGGAACTTGAAACAGAGAAACTGAGACTCAAATTTAAAAAAATAAAAAAGGAAGTCATAGTCTAAGTAAGGAGCAGAATCTGGTTCTGAATCTGGGTTTGACTAGATGCAAAGAAGAACCTGTTTTTGCTGAACTGCACTTCAGCCCCCTCCCATCAGAACCTGAGCCAATCCGTGCAGATAATCTTTCTTGCAGCCTGTCTTTCCCCACCCACATGCAGTTAAGTGAAATTGCTTGTGTAGAAAAACCATGCCTAAAGCAATTATTCATCTATCCAGTGAGTATTTATGAGCTTGTCCCCAGTTCTGAGTGCTGAAATCGCATCTGTGATTGAACCAATTTCCTGAAATGTAATAAGTGGATCCAGGAGTGTCTTAGTCACTTTCTCATTGCTGGGATCCAATACCCAACACCTACAATTTAAAGGAGAACAGGTTTATTTTGGCTGACATTTTAGAAGTTTTAGTCCTTACGTGGCTGGGTGCACTGGTAGAAGGGCCTGGACAGAGGAAAGCTGCTCACGTCACGGAGGCCAGGAGGCAGAGAAAGAAAGGAACCAGACAGGAAGATACAACCCCCCAGTCAAGTCCCCAGTGACCGACCTCTACCAGGTCCCTCAATCTCCTTCCACCAGCCCCAACTCTGTGGGTATGATGAAACCGTTCAGACCCAAACCTTTGCAACAGGAAGAGTGTTGATTGAAGTCCACAGAGTGCGTATGGAAAGACCTCTACCATTCTGAAGTCCTAAGGCAGCTGGGCATAGTGGTGCAAAAATGTCAGCAGTCAGAAGGCTAAAGCAAGAGGATCTCATGCTCAAGACCATCCTTGACAACACAGTGAGTTTGAGGTCAGCTTGGGCTACCTAGTGAGACCTTACGGCACTGAAGTTTCTTGGCCAGTAGCTGAAACTCCTGACTGAGGGTAGATCGAACTCTTCATCATTTACATAAATGAGAGGGTGGTAAGGAGGAGTGTGTGTGTGTGTGTGTGTGTACTTGCACACAATTCATTTATCCCTGATTGTTTTCTGTGCCGACAGAATCTTGTTTATCCTTTTTAAAAAATTCATTTCTAAGGGTTGATTGGCAGTTCCTAATATTTGCAAACTTTTTCTAACCACATTTAACCTCCTTCTTTCGATTTTCCATGAAATTTTAAACATAATATTCCAGATCTCAGTATACAGCAGTGTTTGTTATACAACTGCATCTAGCACAGAGTTGGTCTGTCCACTCTGTTTTATCCAGGGCAGTGTAAAATCTTAAACCTACCACAGTTTCAAACTCCTTTCTTTCACCAGCCTCCTACTATGGTGAATTCAGGGACGGTGAATCCAGCAAACTGTAGTCTGCATAATAAATCCATTCTCTAAAATTGTACAATGTTTCCCAAGCCAAGTTTGCTTAAGTTTTTAGGTCATTTAAGAGGCAGTAAAGCAAGACAAAAAGTAAGGGCCCTGAATTTCACCACCTAGATGAAGTTCCTGCAATTATACTTCCTAGTTCTGTCATCTTGGAGGAATTATTTAATCTTTCCCTTTTTTTTGAGTCAGAGTCTCAGTAGGTGGTCCAGGAAGACCTAAAACTTAAAATCTTCCTGACCGCAAGGACTATAGGCATGTGCTGTTCTCGTTTTGTTTTTCTTACATATAAAATGGGTATAACAGTTTCTTTCCCAGAGAGGGAGTAATGGACTACTCACTGCCTAGTAGCTAATACATGGCATGAAGTAAATGCCAGTTTTATCATTATTAGTATTTTAATCTTTCTACCCCACTGTTCTCTGTTTGCACAATTAAAACCTTTTGTTAAGAAAAGCACTTTTCTGGTTAAAAAAATCAATGCAATTAATTCTATTAATACTGTCACTTGTTAGCAAAAGATGCAATAAAGACATAATAATATAAAATAGAAATTATCCATTAATCACAGGCCCAAGAGAGACCAACTTTAAAAAAGATCTAGGTGTGGTGGCACACATGTGGAACCCCAGAACTCAAAAGGCTAAGGGAGAAAGATCTCTCTGAGCTTGAGGCCAGCCTGGAATACATAGTGAGACTTTGTCTCAAAAAAAAAGAAAAAAGAAAAAAAAAGGCCGGAGATATAGCTTAGCCATGCAGTCCCTGCCTGCCTGGCAAGCACAAGGTCCTGCGTTTGATTTCCAGTACCAAAAATTAAAAAAATAAAAAATAAAGACATAAAAACAAAAAAGAGAAAAAGTCTCCCTTTACCTATAGAAATAAATATGGAAATAAACGACCTCCTGGTGCCAGCACCTGCATCTTCTGCCCATTCTCCTGGGCTGATCCTGTCCCAGAGGACCCTGGGCCTTGGGTCAGCTTATTTGCCATCTTAGCAGCTTTGTAGAGCTATGCTTGAAGCATCTTTCCAGGATAGTTCTGCTTCTAGCTCCAGAGCCATTCGTCCAAGAGGGTGACTCAGAGAACTGGTTGCCAGCTGTGAGACACTGCAGTACAAGCAGAGACAATCATAAGCTGCAGGAAGAAGTTTAACTTTTGTGCTCCAAGGTATTTGGACTGGAGCAAAAGGGTGGGTTTGTGTTAGAAAGCACAGAGGCTGAGAACAAGAATTTGGGGACCTCTTCTTCTGATGGGAGCCCCTTCCTAGTTTGGGTGCTTGCCTCTTAGGTCCATGTGAGAGGAAGCTCCTCCGCCTCCTTTTCCTCCTTATTTTTGTGGTTGGGGGATTGAACCTTCACACTAAGCTACATCCCCTGCCTTTTTTTTTTTTTTTTTGAGCAAGTTCTTGCTAAATGGTTCAACTGTTCAGGCTGGGCCTGAACTTGCAGCCTTCTGTCTCAACCTCCCCCAGTGCAGGGATTACAGCTCTGCTCTACCACTCTCGACTGAGAAGGCTGCTCTGTAAAAACAAAGCACATGGGTAAACCATGTGTGATGGCACACACCTATAATTCCAGCACTGGGGCAGGCTGAACCAGGAGGAACCACGTTCAAGCCCAACCTGAGCATTTTGGTGATTTAATGAGATTCTGTGTCAAAATAGAAAGTAATAAATAAGGACTGAGAATGTAGCTCAGTGCCAAGGCCTTGGGTTCAACCTTCAGAACCACAAAAACCCCAGGGAACAAGGAAGCAATGTGCTGGGAGGAAGGAGCAGGAGGAGTTTGAAAGACCAAACTGCAGCTCCTGGTAGGAGGCACCAGAAGGTCCTGCCTTGAAGGAGGAGCTGATGTGCAGAGACTTTGGCTGGACCACAGTGTTACAAAGTCCCGGCTCTGAAGGCTGCTGAAGCACAGAACAGCTAGGCGGTTGTACCACTGACTCTGAGTAGTGCATGTGGGCAGTTGGACTGGTTCACCACATATCTTTGAAGGAAAGCCTGGCTGGTTTGTTTGCTTGCTTGTCTTGAAAAAGAAAAACAAAAACAAAAATACTCCCCAAACTCACAAACTCATGTTCTCTACAATGTTACTAAGTGGATATTCACTTTCTGTAAAGGGAGTATTAGAAGTCTAGACTGCAGGTCAGACATAAAGCTTTTCAGAAAAATTGTGAGAGCCAAATATTTTAATAATAAAGTGAAGCCACCCGTAGTGGCTCACACCTCTAATCAGCACTCAAGTGGCTGAGGAGGATGAGCTAGTGTTGGCAATTTAGTGAGAGACTGTCTCAAAATAAAAAAGCTGGGCATGGTGGCATACTCCTATAATCCCAGCACTTGGGAGGCTGAGGCAGGAGGATCGTTGCAAATTCAAGACCTGTTTGGGCTCCAAAGTGAGCCTAAGGCCAGCCTGAGCTGCATAGTGAGACCCTTCTCAGAAAGACAAAAATAAATAAGTAAATAAATAAATAAAAAAGAGCTGGAGCTGGAGCTGGAGTTAGAGCTCAGCATGAAGGGCCAGTGTTGAACACGTGCAAAACCAAAAACAACAGTGAACAATATTCAGAATCACATAAAGAAAATCAAATGTAGCCGGGCATAGTGACTCATGCCTGCAATCCCAGCACTCAGGAGGCTGAGGCAGGAGGATTGTTGAGAGTTCCAGACCAGCCTAGGCTACAAAATGAGCTCAAGGCCAGCCTGAACTTCATAGCACTGCATAGCGAGACCCTGTCTCAAAAAAAAAAAAAAAAAAAAAAAAAAGACAGAAAAAGAAAAAAAGAAAAGAAAATTAAATGAGATGCAGTAGTTCTTTGTTTCTAATTTGTTGGACTTATTCATGGGCTACCATGCAGTGTTTCCTCATGTAGTGTTTAAATCAGGACATATATCTTCTCAAATAGTTTATCATTTATATATGATGAAAACATTCAAAATCCTCTCTTCTGACAATCTAAATTCCCATTAACTGAGGAATGAATAAAAAAAGATGTGATATTTTTATATAATGGAGTAGTATTTAGCCATGCAGAAGGATAAACTGGAGACTTTTATAGGTAAATGGATGCAACTAGAGACCATACTCATAAGCGAAATAAATCAGACACACATGTGTAATAACCATATTGTCTCACTAGTGTGAAAAGCTGAAAGAAACTATATATGTATATGTATGTTTATATAAAAAAGATAATTAAGATAGTCATACTACTGATTCCTCTGAGTTCACTGAAGAGAAAGATTTGTGCTGGTATTGTTCAGACAACTGAATGCAGATGTCGTGTGCTCTGGGTGAATGATTTGAGGATGACAGTGAGCAGTGTGTAACCATTGTTACCCCCTGATTGATGTGTTTTGAAATTTTATTTTTTTCCTCTTTGAAATAAAATGGATTTGGAAAAAATCCTTTTGGAGCTTTTTGAAATGTGCATTGTTATCAATAGTTACCTTACGGTACAACAGTGACTAGAGCTTTTTGCTCCTAACAGTAACTAAGTATCCATTGATCATCCTCTTGATTTACTACATTTTTTAACATTGGACTTTTTTTTTTCAGGGTTTGATTTATGTTGATTTTTATGTTTGAAACGAGGTCTCATTATACATCACAGACTGACCTGGCACTAGGTATGTAGCACAGGCTGGCCTTTAACTTGAGATCCTCTGGCCTCTGTCTCCTGAATGCTGGGATTACAGGTAAGAACCTTCATGCTTGGCTTGGTATTTCTTTCTCTCGAGTTTTTTTTTTTTTTTCTTCTGGTGCTGGGAATCAAACCCAGGACCTCATACATGTCCAGGAAGCACTCAACCACTGGGCCACATCCCCAGGCCAAGAGCTGCTGGAGATCAAACCCATGAGTTCTTGCACATGCTAGGCCAGCACTCTACCACTGAGCTAATCCCCATTTGTTTTATTTTGTTTTGTTTTGTTTGTTTGAGTCAGGTTCTTACCATGCAGTTCAGGATGTTGATCCTCTTGCCTCAGGCTCCCAAGTGCAGTTCCCAGTCCTTTTAAAAATATTTATTTTGCAGTACCAGGGACTGTAAGCTACATTCTCACACCTTTTTATTTTTTTACTTTGAGACAGGTCTCCCAATATGCCTAGATTAGGATTGAAATTGGGATCCTCCTGCCTCAGCTTTCCAGGATTTCAGGCATGTACCACACCTAGCTTTAGAGGTCTTGCCTTATAGTAGGCCTTTGTAACGGTTAATACATTGTGTCAATTTGAGAACTGAGAAGTTTAGAAGTTTAAGTGACTCAGCAGGGAGCCAGGGTCCTCACTTTGTAAACATCCTGAGCCTGTGTAAGAGGAAGACACTGAGATGATGTCAGCACTACACCACCCAAGGTGTGTAATCTGTTTATGATATAAGAGAAGAAAAGAGGCTTATTCTGCCTGCTCACTTTGTGCTCTTGTTGCTTTTGCTGTCTTCTGCTGCCTTGAGCTGTTGCCCTCTGCCATGTACCACCCTGCTTTGGAGCCAGCTGATTATGGACTGAAACTTCCACAAACTGTGAACTAAATAAGCCTTTTCTTCCTTTTCTTCTTTAATTTTAGATGTTGGGTATTTTGTCCCAGCAACAAGAGAAAAGTAACTAAGACAGCCTTTAATTCATAATTATTTCTTTTCCATTTTAAACAAATATCACTAAACATAACAAGTTAAGATATTGAGGTTAATTTTTTGCATCTAGTTTAAGAATTTCTAAATTCATATTTAATCTGTAAATTCATATTTAATCCACATTGTCATGAGGAAGCAGCTATGATTCTCTTCTGGCTAAATGAAAGGGGAGAAGTCAGACTATTTTGCCCAAGGCCAATAATTAGCACTGCTTGACTCAGCACCTGTTGGATCCATGTGACCCCCCCCCATAACCAGGCTTGCTGTCTGCCCACTACTCCACTGAAGCCCTTTTCCAGTGATTTCCCCAGTGCAGAATCCAGGGATCACTTTTTAGCCTTATCTTACTCCACTCCTCGGCAGTATGATTGCTTTGTCTTCTTTTTGAGACAGCATCTTGCTGAGTGGTCCAGGTTGACCTCAGACTCAAGATGCTCCTGCCCTTCCTCTCTTCCTCTTCCTCTTCCTTTTTTTTTTTTTTCTTTTAGGTACTGAGGCTGTCACACACATGGAGCTACATTCTCAGCCTTTCTTATTTTTATTTTTCTAAATGCCCCAGGCTAGCTCAAATGCAGGGTCTTTTGGCTTCAGCTTCCCAGACTGCACCACCATGCCCAGATTGCTTTGTTCTTTGAATAACCACGGCCTGGGAAAGCAACAAGGAGAAAGTTCAAGATTTCAAGGAGAGATGCAAGTTTTAAGGATGGGGTGTGTTGTAGTGCTCCAGGAAAGAAGCACCCAGTGCAAAAACCCTGAGGCAGAAAGGTGTGCAGCAGGGGAAGCCATACAGCTTCCCATATAGGGAAGGAACAGAGAAGATGTTAGGCAGGAGCGCAGGGAGTTGGAGATGGTATAGTGCTTACTTTCGTTTGCAAACTTTGATGGGAAGTTTTTCCTTGAGATCAGAAGTCCTGAGGGTGCAATGTGGTAGGACAGGGTTACCTTTTTTAAAAGGTCAATCTGTAATCCTAGCACTCAGGAGGCTGAGACAAGAGGATTGCCATGAGTTTGAGGCCAGCCTGGGCTACGTAGTGAGTTCAAGGCCAGCCCTGAGGCTGACAGGAATGATGTAGTTGAGAGGAACATGTGATTGTGCAGTAGAAAGGCTAATTTCTGCGTTAATGTCCTTGGTAGGAAACAAAAATACCAGATTTAGTATCCAAGAGGAGATAATGGCCTTGGGTAGGCACTTGAAAAATTCATCTCTGACAGGGTGTGGGAAGCAGAGGGTGTGATGGCTATGGTTGCTGTTTCTAGAGAAATTAGAAGTAAGGTCATCCATCGGCTCTGTGAGATGAGAGTCTAGGAGAAAAGCTGTAAAAGGGTAAATGATTTAGGGAAATCTAGGGCTGCCAGGCAGCACCGAGGGCCCATCTGAGGTGTGGTCACAGTTTAACATGAGCCACTCCAGATAGATGATTGTTTCCCTTCACTTTTTTTTTTTTTTTGGTATAGATGACTGAACCGAGGGCCTTTCTGCTGAACTACATCCCCTTATTATTTTTTATTTTGAGACAGGGTCTCGCTAAGTAATCAAGTTGCCTGGGCCGGGTTGAAACTTGTGATCCTCTTGCCTCATCTTCCCAGAGTGCTGGGATTGCAGGTGCACACACCTCCACACCTGGCCCTCTCCAGCCATGTTTAACTGAACTGGTACAAGGGCAGAAGTGGTGGGCGGCTTCGTTTTGTTTGTTTTTGCCAGGCACATTTGATGAAAGGAAAGCACTAGGTAATAATGAATCATGGGCAGAAGCTAGAGAAGGAGAGATGTGAGACTGTGATGAAATGGTTCTAAGATCAATGGATGAGAGGTGCCAGACAGGAAGAACTGTTGAAATCAGAGCTAGAAAGGCAGGAGCTATGAGAACAAGATTCAGAGGTGGTTAGAATGTGGGCTGCTTGATTGCCTGGTGATGTATCCCAGTGGCAGAGTGTTTGCCATGTATGTGGCTCTGGGTTCAGTCCTCAGTACAAGAAAGAGAGAGAGAGATAGACAGAGAGAGAGAGAGGAAGGGAGGAAGGAAGGAAGAAAGTGGGCTGCTTGGACCTGATGTTTGAATTCAGCAGAACCTTAGCACTGGAAGCTGCTCAGGCCAAGATTTACATTTCTGTGTTAAAAGCTTTCATTATTAAAGGTTCTGGGATGTTCTGTGGGAAGAGTGTATGAGTAGAAAGAAGAAAGGAGACAACAATGAAGATGTCTTTGCCCAACGGAGGTAAATTAGTAATTACTTTAAGCATGAAGCGAAAACAAAGTAAAGCCAATATGGAAAAGGAAAAGACTGAAAAGAGATTCACCCCACACTCCAAGGTCGTAGTGATTGATGTAGGTGGATGAAAGGAAAATCAGTGTTAAAAACAAAAAACAAAAATACCTGATACTGTTAGTCCAGTAGATTTCCCATGAGTACTGTCAAAAAACACTAAAGACAGATGTGATGGCCACGCTTGAAACTTCAGCACCTGGGAGGCTGAGGGAGGAGGATTGCTGTGAGTTCAAAGCCAAGCTGGGATGTGTGAGTAGTAGGAATATATAGCAAGATCTTGTCTCAAAAAAGTGAAACAAAAATCACTAAAAATAAATGATTCTAAGGTTTTTAGAAGTGCTTATCAGTAACATTAAGAATCTTTTGGTCCCTGACTGCTACAGTGTGATGAGAACCACAGTCAAGTACAGCCTTTCTTTTCCGGTTGATCATTTACCTCAGGGGACAGCAATCAGCAGCCAAAAATGCACTACATCATCCGGGCACTCTGATTCCCCAGACACAGGACTCTGAAACAACAGCATCCGACACTCTGGCCACTCAAGGTGAGCTCAAAGCTCAATTAGTAACTTAGGGTTTTTGTGGTTTATCATTTCCCCTTGAAAGTTATCATCTATTAAAAAGCTGAAATAAAAAAAAAATAAGCTTGCCAGGTGTGGTGGTGCATGACTGTAATACCAGTGACCTGGGAGGCAGGAGGATCACAAATTACACCTGAGTCTGGACAACTTAGTGAGATCCTCTCTCAAAATAAAACAAAAAGAGCTCGGAATGGAGCTCTATGTGAAAGCCCTGGGTTTAATCCCCCAGGATACATAAATAGATATATGAACAGATTAGTACTAGCAAAACCCTGTCTCAAACAAACAAACAAACAAACAAACAGAAGTTCCACTTTGGCAATTTAGTAAGCCTCATCTCAAACTTTTTAAAAGAGTAATAAAAAAGGGCTGGGGACACAGCTCCTAATACATTGCCCATGGGTTGGATTCTGAGCACCACTGGAAAAAATAATGAATTTTTATTATGATTGACTTTTTAGCATATAAATATGCTAAAACTTATTAAATTATACAATTAAAATGGATGAGTTTCATGGGATGTAAGATCACATCTCAAAAAGCTGAATTCATGTTTATTAAATATTAAAATAATATATTTGAAACTGAAGTGAAAATGGAGCTCAAAGTGCTCTTCAGTGTCGATCTTAAACAGCTTTTGAGGGCACAGCTCTAAGAAATGGAAAATCCACTGGAAAAAATGAGGTCATTCACGATGTTTCAAGTCTTCATTAATGTAAACCAGAAGGGAACTTGCAACTCTGCCTAGGATTCCTGAACTTTGCAGAAAGCTCCAGAAAATTCCTGGGTTGCGACACTGCTTGGCCAGCTTGTGGCCCTGTCCTTCTTGGGGAGGCCCAGCCTGGGTCACCCTGCTGTGAGTCAGCGGGCTGGGCGACTGGGAGGGGACGATTTTGAATTACCCAGTAGGCAGATAGCTTGAAGATAGCAGTCACTTCTGCTGACAGGAAACCGGCCAAGCTAGAACTTGAGTTTAAATCACCCTGCTGGCGGGTCACCCTTCTTGCGGATCACACTGAGAACTCCAGCGACCAACCCAGTGCCTGCGGTCATTGCTTAGCAGGCCTCCTTTCTCCGGGGCCTCTGGAAAGTCCTGAGGTGGAAGCCAGGGGGCCAAGTCACCGTGTGGTCACCAGAACTGTTTCGCAATCATTATTTATGACAGGGAGCAGTCACCGAACACTCTAAGCTTACGCCAACGTTACTAAACTTCCTGTGCCTATTGCCAAGCTGGACTGCTTCAAACACGCAGCCAGGCCGTGTGGACAGCGTGTCTCTGATCAGAATGTGTTTGCTGGAATGATGAATGACTCACGCGGACCGGCTGCCTGGCCCAGGTTTGCAGCCTGAGCTCCGTGCCAGCTGGGCCTGTATAGTATTTATAGAGAATGGGTGAATTCTCAGGAGGAGGAATTAATTCTCAGGTGGGGCATTTTGACTGGAGACCATTAATGAAATTATCTTTCCTGGCTGTTCTAGCTTAACAATAATATCAATTTGTTCTGAATAAAATTGACTTCATAATTTAGCACTTTATTATAAAGATGCTTGTATTTTGACTCTTGATTTTATATCTGATTTCCTTTAGCCTACAGAGAGAGTGACAAGGCCTTATTCCTTCTTGAGAGTCTTCTGAGACCCTCTCCTTGCTTGGAGAGGTTTTGAATGAGTTTTTTCAGCTTATTGAAACACTGTTATGGTGATAGCATCAGACTGAGTAACTGAGGTGCAGGGCCTTGGGGCCAGGCTGCTGGCCCTGAGATACAGTGGTCATCTTACTGTAGCCAAAGAGCTCAGTATTTCAGAAGGTACAAAGTCTTCATTTATTTCAGCAACCAAATCAGAGTTGAGGGGACAAATACTATACAAAATACATTTTTCATGTTGAGGCCCCCACAAAATGTGAAAGTAGGAGGGAAGATGGAAAAAGGGATGATGGGGGATTGGTTAAATCATGTTATGTGCATTTACAAAAGAAGGCTTTCTATCATACAGTTTGATATATGACATTGCTGTTACTCATGCCCATAATTTAATTTTACTTTGATTTTTTCTTTCTTTTGGCTTTGGTCTTGCTCTGTAGTTCGGGCTGGGCTTGAACTCGCTAAGTGGTTAGTCCAGGGCAATCCTCCTGCCTCAGCCTCCCAAGTGCTGGAGTTATAGGCGTGTGCCTTTATGCCCAGCTTCACGTCAGTTGATCTTTACCTCCCTGGACACCCGAACTGACACTGTCTGGGAGCTCCTTAACGTCTACCTCTTTCACATCACTTCCCTCTGTCCCCCTTCCCCATTCCCACCTGGCACACTTTAGTCAGGTTTCCACCATAACTTAGCAGGGTCTTAACAGACTCCCTGAAGGTCTCCCTGTGGCTTACTCCTTGCTCCTCTGTAGTTTACTTCCAAACTGCTACTACCACTGTTAGCTTTCTCAGCTGCTATCCGATCATGAACAGTTACAGTACTTTTTCTAAATCCTTTAACGACTCGCCGCAGTTGTCTATTCCTAAGAAAATACAAATAGGCAAAATTTTTAAAGACATTTCCCCACCCTCCATTGCCCCTGGAGGAATTCAGGTCTCATTTCCCAGCTGTGTCTTCCACTGCTCTTCCCCTCACATCCTTACTCCAGTTATGCCTGGGAGGCTCCCAGACTTTGATTATGCTGTTGCCTGCCTGGAAGGGAAAGCCCTCCTCCTTCATTCCCAGTGCAGCCCCCTGCTTGATTCTGAATCCTTCATTCAAAGCCTGACTCCTCCACTTGCTAGGTGGGACACCGGGCAATTTACTTAACCTCATGAGCGTCATTTTCATCATCCGTAAAATACAGATAGTAGAAACTGCCCCCAGCACTGTGGTAAGGACTGAAACAGTAAACATGTAAACTGCTTATTAAAAGTGTCAACAGTTGTAAAGTTTGTCTCATTGTATTTTATTTACTTGTAGTACTGGGGATTAAACCCAGGGCCTCATGCCTGCTAGGCAAGTGCTGTACCCTGAACTACAACCCCAGCCTTCTTTATTTTATTTTGAGACAGTCTCACTAATTTGCCTAGACTGACCTCAAATTTGCCATCCTCCTGCCTCAGCCTCCCAAGTAGGTGAGATCACAGGTGTGTGCCAACATACGTGGCTCAAGTGTTACCTTTAATCATTACTCTCTGTGTTTTAATTGATTAACTTTTTGCAGCACTGGAGATTGAACCCAGGGCCTTCACACTGAGCTGCTCTTTCAGCCATTTTTATTCTCTGAAACAAAGTCTTGCTAAATCACTAAATTATCCAGGCTGGGCTCAAGCTCTTGGTCCTCCCAGCTCAGCTTTCCAGAATGCTGGGATTACAGGCAAGCATCACCATATACAATTCTCCCAAATATTTTTGAAAACATTCTTCTCTTTTATATCTACGGTAAAAGATAAAATTACACAAATTTCTTTCTTTCTTTCTTTCTTTCTTTCTTTCTTTCTTTCTTTCTTTCTTTCTTTCTTTCTTGTTTCTCTTTCCTGTGGCCTCTAGAGTTTCTGCATTGAGCTACATCTTCAACTCTTTTGATTTTTTAGTTTGACACAGTGGCTTGCTGAGTTCCTCAACTGACTAGGCTATGCCTGAACTTGTGATCCTTCTGCCTCATCCTTCCAGAGTGATGGGATCATAGGCACATGCCACCACACCCAGCTTGTATTCAATTTCATAATTAAAATTATAAATTTTAATTCATGGGTCTTCTGCAGGTAGACAGTATGTTTTGTAAGGGCCTTGCTTCCTCATCCTTGAAATCACCATATACTTAGCATGGTGCCTCAAAGCTCAATAAATATTTTGATGAAGGAAATATTATAATCTCACATGAGGCTTTGTTTGGTTGGATTCCATTTGTGTAAAAGTGGAAGAACTAAAAATGAATTGTCAAGTGAGTTTCTGTTTCTGGCAAGCACAGGTCTGAGAGATGCGTCAAGGGGAAGGACCAAAACCCCACCTGGGAATTACTTAGCTAAAGGTGACTGTATCTGAAGGAGTGTCCAGTCTCAGAATATTTCATATGGTGAATGTTTATAGCGTTCCTGTCTGTGTTTCTTGAAGATATAATAGAAAAAATCCAAAGAATGACAGTAAAAATGATCAAGGGCAGAGACTTTTATGTATGGTGGTAAAAATAAAAAAAGATTCCATTTGCAAAAACATCTCAGACTAATGAAGAAGACCAAAGATTATTTTCTCACATCCTTAAAAAAAGAAAGCAGTGAATTTTATGAAGCCGGATGGTCTAACAAAAATGAAAAGAAACACCTCTTTATGCAACAAGCACTAAAATGTAGAACCTGTTACTCCAAGAAACTGTGACTACAGGAGATGTAAATATCGCAGACAGAGCTGGTGCAAGGGTCCAGCCCACCAGGCAGCTGCCTGCCTCAAAGAAGAGCCGAGTTGGAGCTGAAGCAGAATATGGTGTCTGTTCTCTCAAGTTTCCACATAAAGCTTCTCAGGAATTTTACATCTGTGAGTTTTACACAGTAAAATTTGGCTGGCATTGTTGAAATAAACAGTGCCTGGGCATGAAATTTAAAGAGAAGAAAATAGTCTTCCTACCACAGGAGTCATCTCTTTGGAGGGCTTTGGAATTGCACATGTAAGCAGCTGCAACTTCAGGGTTGAGTCATGAACCAATGCCTTAGTGTGTTTACCAGAAATAAGTTCCTTATTTTTCTTATCTATATTTAAACATACCTAATATATTTTACAAATATATTAGGGAAAGAGAGAGACAGAGCAAGAAAGAAAGGTCACAAAAGAAAACTAGAGAGAGAACAAGTTCACAGAGAAGTAATGATGGTACAAACTTTCTCTCCCAGGACATTTAACTTTATATTAGCTAGTAAAAATAAAAGAATAAATTAGTCTTAAGTAATTATGATTTTAAAATATTGAATAATTGTTTGTTTTTATTTTGAGATAGGGTCATACTATATTGCCTGTATACCACCACACCCAACTTGCTTGCTTATTTATTTACTTATTTAGAAACGAGGCCTCAGCCTGTAGTTCAGGCTGGTCTATTTTGGGTTTTTGGTACCAGGGATTGAATTCACAATCTGGAGCCTGCTGGGCAGACGCTTATGCCCAAGGCTGGCCTTGAACTCACTATATGGTCCAGGCTGATCTTGAACTCTTGGTAGTCTTCCTGCCTCAGCCTTCTGAGTGCTGTGATTACAGGCCTGTGTCACCAGGCCCAGCAAGTTCATTTATTTAAAGAATATTATTTTGACCCGGAATGTGGCTTGTTGGGAGAGTGCACCCTTTGCATGACGGAGGCCTTGCGTTTGATCCCCAGCACTACAAAAAGAAAAAAGAAATATTTTGATGGGCTCCATTCTGAGAGGTGGACTCTCTTAATTACATTTTAACTGTAGTTTTAGGACCCAGTTGTAAAAATCCTTAGCAAGTTTAGAATATTTCAAAATACCCTGGGGTAACAGCAATCCTTAACAATCCAGCCCACCGGGTCATGAACCCAGCAGCCAGAGGGTAGGAAAGTTCTTTAGAGCTCACTCTATGCCACACAGTGCATGAGGGCCCACACCAGCCCCAGCGTGCCTGCCCATGCTGTAGGGGTGGTGACCGCAGCGTCTTCGTGGTCCCTTAAGAGGACCCACCCACTGTGCTGGTGACTGTGCCTCCAGCTCCCCTTCTGAGTGACTGGCCACGAGGGAACTGCTCTGACATTTGTGGTTCTATAGCCTCAGGAAGCGGAGAGGAGAGGCCTGGCTTGACCCCTGACTCTTGAGTCTGGTTCTGAGTCTCAGCAGAACTTAACCCCTGAAATGGATTCTCTTTCTAATCATCTCTCTTCAAGGCCCCCTGATTCACTACCGTGCACAACCCCAGAAAAAGCAGAGAAATAGGTTCCCAACCCTAGATAGAGGCTTGTCCTCCTCTCCTTCCAACTGTTGTAGCTGATGGCCAGGCTCTGGCTCAGTCTCTCCCCTCAACCCCAGGGGTCTTTCAGTTATGTCTTAACTGGCCATTCATGGGGGTTCTGCTCTCTCTCCCCACCCTGCTCCCCCTCTCTATATCCCTCCAAAATTGTACTGAGTTATAATTATGAGTTAGCTACTTTGGGGAGGGGCGGTTTGAATGAGAAGAAACAGTCATTGCCTTTATAACTTTTTAAGTTTTCAGAGTCAAAGCATGTGGCAGGAGGGCACAATGCCCTGGTCATTTTGGAAAACAGTCTGGCAGTTTTTCACTATGTTTATTTAACATAGTTACTACATAACCAAACAATTTTTTTTTTTTGTACTGGGGATCAATTTAGCGCTTTCCAGGCAAGTACTCATGCCGCTGAGCTAAATCCCCGGCCCCAATTTTTTTTTTTTTTTTTTATAACCAAGCAACTTCATTACAACACATGTCCAGAGCTGGGTGTGGTGGCTCATACCTGAAATCCCAGCACTTGGGAGGCTGAGGCAGGAGGATCATGAGTTGGAGGGCGGCTTGGGCTACATAGTGAGTTCAGAGCCAGCCTAGACTTCATGATGAAATGAAATGAAAGAAAAAAGAAAGAAAGAAGAAAAGTGAACAAAAAAGAAAAGTGCTAAGTGAACAAAATTCGTGAGAAAAACCCTTGCATACTGTCTACTTTTATGAAATGCCCAGAGATAGAAAGCAGGTTTGGGGGCAGGGGTTTAGCTCAGAAGCCTAAGTGTGCCTGCCAGGCAATTGCAAGGTCATGAGTTCAATTTCCAGTACCAAAAAAAGAAAAAAGAAAAAAAAAAAAAAAAAAAAACCAAAGGTTTGTTGTTGCCTAGAGTCGGAAGTGAGTGTATGGATTTGGGAATGTTGGGAATGCAGATGAGGGCAAGTGCTGTGTGTGTTCTAAAATTAGATTGTACACTTCTAACAAGGATGCAATGTTTTAGTGATTTTAAAACAAATCACTGAATTGTACAGTTTAAATGGATAGACTCTATAGTAAATGCATTATATCTCAATAAACTGTTTAATACATTTGAGGGCAGTCTGAGCCACATAGTGAGCTCAATGCCCTCCACATTAACTGGCGAGATGTAAGCGTCATGTGAAACATTACATTTCAAAATTATATACTTGTGAGTACATGTGTGAACCCATGCATGTATGTGCACACACATACATGCACCCACATCTGTGCTGAGGGTTGAGCCTAGGGTCTCATGATTGCTAGGTGAGCACTTTACTACTGAGCTACATCTCCAACCCTTTTTATTTTGAGAGAAGGTCCTGCTAAGTTGCCCCCGGTTGGTCTTGAACTTCTGATCCTCCTGCCTTAGCCTCCTGTGTAGCTGGCATTATAGGTATGTGCCTGGCTAAAGATATTTTTGAAAAATTTGATTACATGAGAAATAAATTCTCCTAAAAAAATCAAACTTTACAGGTAGAGCTAAATTTTCCCTTGAATCAGGCATAGTGGCTCAGGTGCTCTGGAGGCTTAGGCAGGAAGATTATTGTGAGTTTAAAGGCAGATGAGGTTACATAGTGAATTCAAGCCCAGCCTGAACTACATAGTGAGATCCTGACTTAAAAAAAAAAAATCCCTCAACAAAAAACTTCAATTCTTTTATCATCTTCAAAAACAATTACTCTTCTGGGATATTTCCTTAAATTAAAATTTCCTTATATAGGTTTTTTTTTTTTTTTTTGTCTTTTTGAGACAGGGTTTTGCTATGCAGTTTAGGCTGGCCTTGAGCTTACTTTGTAGCCCAGGCTGGTCTTGTACTCACAACAATCCTCCTGCCTCAGCCTCCCACGTGCTGGGATTACAGGTGTGAGCCATCACACCCGGCTAAACATTTCATTATATAGTTTTATGTATAGGTTTTTGTTTGTATTTTACACTTTTAATTTTATTTACATTAATTTTATTTAATTTCACACTTTAAATTTTATTTAGAGAAGAAAAGCAAAACAGAAAAAAGGTAGAAATAACACAGAATTTCAAAAAACAACAGTAAGAAATGACTAGTCAAAAAAATAACAAGAAATCATTAGTTGATAAATTACATATTGTTGTCTTAGAAGTAGTTGTTCAAGTTACAAAATCAAAGCATAAAAAATGGACAGATAATCAAACAATGACAGTATAAACTATTCTGTTTGATGAACTAACAAAAAGTAGTATATCATATTTTAATTTTGCTATTTATTTATTTATTTATTTATTTACGGTACTGGGAATTGAACCCAAGGCCTTCACACTAAGCTTCATCTTTAGCCCATTTTTAAAATTTTTATCTTTCTTTTTTTATATTTTTGAATTTTTAATTTTTTTTTGCAGAATACATCTACTAGAGAATTTTTTAGTGAAGTTCTGTTTATGGTAAACATTCTTTGTTTCTTAATTTTATTTAAAGAGAGGGGAAAAAAGCAAAACAGAGGAAAGGGTAGAAACAATACAGAATTTCAAAAAAAAAACAACAGTAAGAAATCACTAGTTGATACATTACATATTGTCTCCTTGGATATAGTTGTTCAAGTTACAAAATTAAAGCATACAAAGTGGACATTCAAACAATGAGGCTGCAAACAGTTCTGTTCACCAATCCAACAAAAACTTAGTTAGCAACATGGTTATCAATCCTACGCACTTAAATATATATGCAGTTATATCCTTTAGAGCACTTTTTTTTCCTCCTTTTGCTTTTAAGTCCATTATCTGTTTAGTTATATCATGTTTCAGGTTGCTCAGTACCTTACTGATCTGTTTTATTGTTGTTATTTATTTTTAAATTTTTTTTTCTTATTTCTTATTTATTTTATTTTGAAGGTAGTAAAATACAGCAGAACAAGACAGGACAAAGCCAGTTGAGGCAGTGCATTGAAACTGGTACAGAACCTGACAGCAGGTTACTGGGATAACAGCACTAGATACAATAATATATCTGGTTTTCTTTTCTTTTTTTTTTTTTTTGGGTACTGGGTATCGAACTCACGACCTCGTGCTTGCCAGGCAGGTGTTTAAGCCATTGAACTAAATCCCCAGCCATATCTGGTTTTCTTCACAATAGTTGTTCCTTCAATCAGGTAGAGCAATATTGAAGGAAATACTAAAATTATAAAAAATAGAATATTCAATAGAGCAATACCATTGATCAGAACAGAGCAAAACAGAGATAAAAATATTTGCCTTCAAAGAGATGGCAGAATAAAATCCCTCTCATTTTTTTATATTGCATATAGTCAAACTTGCAAGAGATGCTCAGATCTCTGGCTCTCACTTGCTGGGGGGTGGTGTGTGAGATGGATGTTGATCCTTAGCCTGCGCACCCGCAGGCTCACAGCCACTTACCAGAGCAGTGAGCTGGCTGCCTGTTTTCCCAGCGCCCCAAGTTCCAACATGACGCAGATCTCAGGAAACGCTGATATATCAAAATTTTTACCTTGAGAGAGCATCTTACTAATTTGCTAAATTGCCCAGGCTGGACTTGAACTTTGGATCCTTCTGTCTCAGCCTTTTAGAGTGCCTTTTAGTGTGTACCACCATGCCAGGATATATTTTATTCTTTAGCTCACTTTTTCTTCACTCTTCAAAGGTTTCCATAACAATCTATAGAGGTCTGCTTCGATCAATTGATTGATTTATTGACATGGTCTTACTATGTAGCTCAGGCTGCCCTTGAATTCACTATGTAGCCCCAGTCTGACCTTGAATCTGAAATTTTCCAACCTCGGCCTCCCAAGTACCAGGATTACAGATGTATACCACTGTGCCAGCCTAATTCCTAATCAAGGGATGGGTGCCCAAACTGCAACTCAAAACCTACTTATTTACCCTAAAGTGTCAGCACTGCTAACCTGAATACTGAAGTTTTAGTTTAGGATAAACAACTCATGCATTAACATCTTTTTGTCTTAAAAGAAAAATAACATGCGTGCCCTAGATTATTTAGTATTCCCTTACAGGAGGGTGTTTAGGTTTTTCTAGTTTCTCATTTTGTAATCACTCCTGTATATGTTGTAACATCCCTGTATATATCTCTGTGTGTAAATATGTGACACTGATAAGTAGGCTAGCTGGTTTTTGCAAGAACATTTTAGTTTCAAAAGCAGAGCCAAATTGCTGCTGAGGTGCCTGCAACAGTTTATACTATCTGTGGCAGGAAGCAAAACTATCTTTCTATCCATAGGTGACATTTGATCTAACAGATGTTTAAGTGTTGCTAAGAAAATCAACAGAAAATAGATTATTTTCATAATAAGTAATGAAACTGAACATCTGTTCATAGGATTGTCTTTTCATATTGTTTGTACCTTTTTCTGTGGAATTTTTTAGTAGCTCTTAACTGTATATTTTATGATAAATGTCCATGTAAATAGCTATACCCATATATACATATATTACGACTATTTTCTTGATAGGTATTACTGCATGTTTTTTGTGCTTTATGTAAAGCTTTCTCTACATGATTGTTGGTCTGAGGTAGGGGTCTAAGTTTTATTTTCTAAATGACTAAACAATTGTTTCCATCCTATAATTTGAAAACTTTATCTTTACTCTTTTGAAATACTCATTTTCACATAAAAAAGTGTAAGTGGAAAATCTTAAGCTTATATAGAGAAGTGAATCTGAAACCAGTGAAAGGAGGATGTACAGGACAAGAGAATCAAGGGGATTGGTTCCCTGAGCCCTCTGGCCAAGGCGGTTTCCAGCAGAGGACAGCTAGGGACTTTCTAAGTGGGCACTATACTTTTTGGTATTAAACAAATAAACCAGTAGATATATACTCCAGGTTCAGCTGGGTGTGGTAGTACATGCCAACAATCCTGGTTACTAATGAGGCAGATATAGGAGGATTACAAGCTTGAGGATACCATGGGCAATTTAGTGATGTCCTATCAAAATAAAACGGCTATGGATGTAGCTCAGTGCAAAGGTCCTGGGTTCAATTCTTAGTACCACAAGACAAACAAATTCCACATTCTGATAGTATTAATTTACTTAACAACTGATTATGTCATTTTAGGTTTTTCTTTCCTAAAAGAAACAGTGTTACCCTCACTGGTACAGAAAATTAAAGTAAGATTATACAAAGTGAGGTCATTTATGTGTTGAGTTATAGTCCTAATCTGAAGAAGCAGAAGTGCTACAAATGTAATTTTGAGATGCTGGAATTTCCCCTCTTCAATTCATTCCTCATATTGCAAATCAGGATGATGTTTTTCCCCCCAACAAACCAATCTGATTATTCCCTCAAGCCTCCAGCTACTTAAATCATTCAATAACTTCCTGTTGCTCAAATCTTTAACATGGCAAATAATTCCATGGATTATGGAACGATGCTGACTTGCCTGCTTCTTCTTCACAGCAGGCACTCCATGTTTGCTTTATTTTACTTCAAGTGGTTTGTGTGTAGTGGACTCCACCCTCTTCCCCTTAGAAAGCATATGGCTTATGTTATACTGAACCCATCATGAGATCCCCACTGCCTAATGTCAGTCTGGTAGTTTATATTCATGGGGCTTCTGTGAATGCATCCTCCAGTATGCAGGTCCTCCCCTTGACCCTTCCCTTGGGTTGGCACTTGGGGGCGTTAGCCAGTAGAATCTGGCAGGTAGGGAGCTGTGTCTCTGCCCACTAGCCTGTGCAGTTTGTTCTCATATGATCCACCATCTCATGACACTCAAAGAGACTGTTGTGCAATCTTCCTTTGGTTCCTCTTTCACAAAATAATTTTTAAAAAAATTAAAGACCTGGGGATGTAGCTCAGTGTGAATGACCTGGCTTAAATTTCTAGTGACATTTTAAAAAAAAATCTACTTTTGTAAGTTGGTATGAACTAGCTCCATTACTCAACTGAAAAAATCCCAATATACAAGGAAGTACCCTTTATGGTACTGTGATGGAGCCCAGGACATTTACACTAAGCTACATTTCAGATGTTTTTTTATTTTGAGGCAGCATTTTACTAAGGTGCTAAATTAATCAGGCTGGGCTTGAACTTTCCTGCCTCAGACTCTCAGAGTACTGAAATTACTGGCATGCACCACCACACCTAGGGGAGATTCTTTATGAATTGTCCTAACTCGAGTGTGCAATCTCATTCCTGTTGGGCCCCAGTTTGATGATACAATCCTGGAATGTTGGCTAACTGTTGAGAGAAAGGAACTCTATTCTATAAGACTTAACTCTGGGTTCATCTAAGCCAAGAGTTTCAGAAGCTTTCTGAACATAAAATCAACCAAAAGAGAGTCAGAGTTAAGGGATGGAGGATGGTGGCGTTCCTGGAGCTATCATTTGAACTCCTAGTTACAGGTGTACTTTGGCATCAACCTTGTTCTGGATTTGCAAAAATGGGAACTAATACATCATTTATCTCACTTTCTCTTTTTCATTTTTGTTCTTGCTTAAGTTAGTTTGCATTGGGATTCTACCTTTGTATTCCGAAGATTCCTAAGGCATATAGAGGCAGCATGTGACCTGGCATTTCCCTACCTAGAACCACTTTTCCTTGATTTCTGCTTTCTAGGCACAATGGCTTTCTCTCTGTCACTTTGAAGCACCTCTGTCGTAATTGCTTTCCATGTACTGTTGCCCAAGATTGTCTCAAATATTCTTCCTTTTCTTTGCCAGCTAACTCAGCCTCATCTTTCAATCACTGCCTCATGTTACTCTGTTAGTGCTCCACTATGTGGCCGCTGATGCGTGATCTCTCCCAGGATTCAAGCCCTCTCCCTGACTGTGTGTACACAGTGTGACTTTAGCTCATCGGACTCAGCAGGCATGATGCAGAATCCAAGCCAAAGCCTTAAGAAAGGCAGGTGGCTTCTGCTTGAATGTTCTTAGAAGGCTTGAGACAACATACTTTTTTTAAAAATGTAGTCTCAGCATTCTGGGAGGGTGAGGCAGGAGGATCATAATTCATTCTCATTCTGGGCAATGTAGAGATTTAGTGAGACCCTATTTTGTTTTTGAGACGGGGTCTAACCCTGTTTTGTTTTTGAGACAGGGTCTAACTATGTAGTTCAGGATAGCTTTTTATTATGTATCCTGGGCTGGCCTTGGACTTAGGGCAATCCTGTCTCCAGCTTCCTTAGTACTGGAATTACAGGAATGCACCACCATACCTGGCTTCAAAATTTAAAGAAAAAATTTTAAAGGGTTAGGAATGTAGTTCAGTGTGAAGGTCTGGGATATATAATTGATCATGGATAAGACCTGCAGCAGAATTGACCATATGAGCCCAAATTATAGAATTAGGAGCAGCAGAGTGGTTCTTCCTATAGCTTTTCTTATTCTTCAAGGTTGGCAGTCCTGATGTCACCAGATAATGCTGGTTGTCATCAGCTGACAGATGCAGCAAGCTGCTGGTCACTGCCACTGCTGACTGATGCTGGCTTGTGCCACACACTGTACATCAGCTCTACTGGTTGCTGGTTATAAGTCCTCTTTCTTTGGAAATGACTGCTCTGTCCACAAAACCTAGGACAAAACAAAACAGATTTATAGGACTTTTAGAGTCCACACTACTGGAGAAATAAATCACAAGCAGGTTTACCTGAAAACCAAAGCAAGCCAGTCTTTCCTTTAGCAGGGTCTGTGCTGCAGTACAGAGGGGTCAGTACATATGAAGGGCCCTCCTGGACCAAACCCCAGGAAGAAGCGGCTGGGAGGTGTGGTTTCCACAGCAGCTGCAGGCCTGCTCAGTGAGGGACAGGGCTGAAAGCCTGCTGTGAAAGGTAGCTGTTCAAATAAGGGCTCAGATTCCTCCCTTCCTGATCTTAGCCACTCCAGCGCTCCCTTCCTCCTTCAAAGAGGCCATTGTGCCTCCTGAAGTGGGGATTGGGTAAGGGGTGCCATGCTGCCTGGCTATACTCTCATTAGAGTGAAGGGTGGTTTTGTTGCAGGCAGCTGAGTTAGTTAGAAATATTATAAGCAGTGGATAGGGCTAGGTCCTCAAAAGAGCCAGTGCATAAGCCCAAATATCTTGCAACCGTGGGGGAGACAGACACCTGCTGCTGTGGGCCAGGCCTCAAGACAAAAGATCAAACAAATGCAACCACATCCTAAAGACTGATATTCTAAATAGTCCCCTATCACCCTGAGGAAGTCAGGAGTCACCATTCCAACCCCCTAGGGAAGAGTCATTGCTCTCTAAGAATGCCCACTTTCTACGTGACTTCCTTCCCATTTGTCCCCAATTTAATTGTTTCCTGAACTACTAATCTTATTGGCTAACTATAGTTATGTACCACCTTATGCCCATCTGCCTTGTGAATTCCAGTTTTCCCCCACCTTGAACCCATCTTGTCCCATGATTTTACCCTATAAGATCCCTGGAAAAGACAGAGTCCTTGGCAATCTGCTTGGGACCCCTTCTGTCTCTCTTCAGACAGAAGCTTTCTTTCCCTCAATAAATATATTCTACTTTTAATCTCCGTTGTTCCTAAAGTTCATTCTTCCATTTTAGAGAACACAAACTCACGGACATAGTAGGTTGGGAGTTTCATTACCCTATATTAGTTTGATAGCCCGGGAGGGCACTGAAGGAAACTGTCCCAGTCCATTGGAGGAGAAGGGAAGCAAAAGGAATGAGGGGGAGGGGTGTGCTGACACCAGCCAAGTCACTGCCCAGCTGCAGCTGGCAGGGGGCGGAAGGTGGCCGTGGGGGAGGGGATGAGAGAGGTGCTTCTCTCCAGTAGTTACACATGCAATTCAAGAACACATTTCCCTTTCCGAGGTCCCTTGCTGGGACACAGTCAAGAACTCTAGGAGTATGTGCCTGTCCTCAAGGCATTAGCCTTGGTGGTGGTGGTAGTAAAATTTGATTTGCACACCCTGGGGCCCAGCCCTGCACTTCCTCTTCCTGCTGGACCTGCTGCTAATCTTTGGAAGGAAGCTGCAGTCACCGGTTTAGCACAGTCAAATTCACAGATCCTACTCCAGCTCCCAAGGTACTAGTTTTTTCTCCAGCATTAGCAACCATTAACGGGAAAATTAAATTTTGAAAGATTCGTAGTTTATACAGGTTTACAGTGTTCAGATTTACATGGCAGGTTCTTTCAAATAACACTTAGGGGAATAAATCAGTGACTAACTTTGGCAATCTCACAAAGTACAGAGACTTCCAATTCTAAAGGATTTTGCTGGTGAGTCATTAAGTTAAAAAAGGAAATCTGTATCAGTAATAAATCTTTGTAGAAGTACTCTATGTACTTTTAACACTGATTGCTTCTAGGTGGCTACTTCAACATTATCAAAAGAACAGATTTCTGTTGCAATATAAAATGTTGTTTTCTGAGAAACAGCTCCTAGTCTTTTTTTTTTTTTAAAGAAAAAATAGAAAAGGAGATTTATTAGGGAGGGTACTTCTAGAGAACCAGAACTTCCAATAACTTTATTCTGTGATGTTATCATTGTTTAGTATTGTTTAGTATTTCATTGTTTACTCACTATGAATTTACAAATTGTATTTGCAGTGCTAGGGTGGGGAATGGTGTTTGAACACGGGGCCTTGAGCTTGCTAGGCAAGCAGTCTGCCACTGAGCTACACTTCCAGGCCTAGACTTTGCAGACTGGAGAGCTCTGGCTGTTGTGTTTGTGGGCTGATACAGGATAGAGACATAAAAGTTATGTGTTTAGAAGTCACTCTCCGCGAAGGTGTGTGAAGATAATCACGTCCTCTTTTGGGCTCTCCTCTCCTCTCTCGGTGCTCACACACCATATTATGAAGGCCTGTATATCCTTCTCCTGTGCGCCATCTTCTCTCCTCTCCTTACTTACAGTGCTTCAGTTTAGGGTCCCTTCAGTTGGACCTCTGGACTCAGGTTGTGTCCTCATAAGGGATTATCCTGCTTAGTATCTGCCACCTACTTCCAGATCCATTCTCAAGCAGTCCACCGCAGCAGCGGCTGCTCACCCTGTTCTTCAGGCCCTTCCGTGAAGCTGGGTGAGCTGGCCCACACCTGTAATCTCAGCACTTGGGAGGGTGAGACAGGAGGATCGCCATTGTTTTGAGGCTACCCTAGGCTGTGTAGGGAGTTGGTGGTTAGCTTGAATTACTTAGCAAGGCCCTGTCTCAAAAAAAAGAAAAAAAAAAAAAAGACAAAGAGATGGAGGGGAGCAAATAAGATGGAAGGGAATTAAGGGCCAGAGATATAGTTCAGCAGCATAGTGTCTGCCTGGCAAGCATGAGGTAATGAGTTTGATTCCTCATATTAAAAAGAAAAAAAAAAGTGCTGGGTGCATTCTGTAATCCTAGCAATTAGAAGGCTGAGGCAAGAGGATCCCTGAGAATTTGAGGCCAGCCTGGGCTACAAAGTGAGTGCAAGGCCAATCTGAACTGCATAGTGAAACCTTGTCTCAAAAAAAGACCAAAAAAAAAAAAAAAAAAAAAGGGAATCAAAATGTGCTATGTATATGTGCCAACTTCCCACAAGGAATATAAACATTATGTACTGCACACATGTACTAATAAGCTGAAGTTAAAACAACAAACAAATAACCTGATGGAAATAAAACATGAAATAGTTTAAAAAGAGAGCGAGAGATCAAGATTTTTTTGTTTGTTTGTTTTTTGGTACCGGGAATCAAACTCATGACCTGGCGCCTGTCAGGCAGGTGCTTATGTCCCTGAGCTAAATCCCCAGCCGAGATCATAATGTTGATATGAACTTATTGAGGTAAAAATGTGTCTACTACGTACTGTTAAGTGAAAGAGCAAATTACAAATCAGTATATGTATATATACAAAACAATACGTATACACAGCACACAGCTGTGATCCCAGCACTCTGGGAGGCCAAGGTGGAGAACTGAAAATTGGAGCTCAACCTGGGCAACTCAGTGACATGGAAAGATCCTGTCTCAAAATACAAAATACTAAGGTTTGGGGATGTTGCCCAGTGCAAAGGCCCTGCATTCAATCCCCAGAACCACAAAATCAAACCAAACCAAACCAAAACAGAGCAGAACAGTACAGGTAGCACTGCCAATTTTTCATTTTTGAAAATACAAACTTAAATTTTGAAAATACATTAACATATAGAAATATCAAGAACTCTTCTAGAATGATGTTCATTTAAATGTCTTAATCTGTCTGTTTCTGCCATGTGTCCTGTGAGCTAAATGCATTAAAATATTAAAATCTCCCTGAATCAGCCAGGCTCTTTCCATGATTCTTTGCCTTTGATGTAGCAATAACACCAATAATTATAAGTTAAAGTTCTAACTCAAGCACTATGAGGTAACATTATCTCTAATTTACAAACGAGGAAACTGAAGCTAATAGAAGTTAATCAGTTTGTTCAAACCTGACAAAGAAAGTCAGTGTGACCTAGAAGCATGCCTATTTTTTTTTCCTCTGGTGAATGATACGCTCACAATACCAGCTCACGTCACTTCTGCGTAATGGCTACCCTGACTTCTCTGGCTGGAGGTAAGCATTCCTTCTAAGTTTCCATAATATTTTCAAATATTATTTCACTATGGTAGTAACATATTTACTACAGAAAATTGAGAGAGTCAGAAACATAGCCTTCAATAGAGAACCTATCCCAAATGCAGTCATTGTTAGTATTTGTGCCAATATTCTCAGGTGATTGACTGTCTTTATTGTTATGTGTGTATATTATTTTTTATTCTACTTTTTGAGGACTGGTAATATTAACATAAATATTTCCCCATATTATCACACAGTATGACAATACTTAGCTTCTTTATCAGTTAGGAGACTTTTTGTTCAAGTAACAACCCATCCAAATTGTTTTAAACAATAAGGAATGTGTGGTGATGCAAAAACAGGAGGTTTGGAAATGGGAGCAGCCTCCAGGTGTGCTACAGTTTGGGTTCATCTTGATGGGCTGACACCATCCTCAGAGATCTCTTAGAGTATAAGCCTGGGCGGCTTGCTTCCTTCCTTAGGTTCAACACGAGAGGGGGAGAAATATTACATAGATGATGGAAAAAAGTTCCACATTGTAGACAGATGGGGCCCCTTTAGGACATGTGCTTCTTCCCAGGAACAGTCGTCTCTGGGGCAATCTAGTTCACCCTAAATTTAACTTTTGGTTTAAGCTTGGTTTCTCAAGTGAATCAGATAGGATTATTATTTTTGGTTTGTGTAGAATTAACCTTCGGAGCTGACGATGAAGTTGACCTCTCTTGAGTCACATGACTGCATGGACACAACGTGTACATGAAGAGAAACTGGAATTTTTTAAAACTGGTACTGGGATTTGAGCCCAAGGTCTTGCACATGCTAGGGAAAATCTCTACTACTGAACTACTTCCCAAGCCTTTTTATTTTATTTTGAGAGACGGTCTCACTAAGTTACCTAGGCTGGCTTTGTATTTACAGTCCTCCTGCCTCAGCCTTTGGCTGTTTTATTTTTATATTTTCTAATCACCTGGCAGGAAAAAATTCCTTGTTGCTACTTTGGCTAATCCGTGTATTGTACCCTTTCTATATTCTGTGGTGGCACTTGTGTATCTTATGGTGGTTGTTTATTTGCTAATTTGTGGGCCTCTTATGGATTATGAGCTTTGTTGTTGTTGTTGTTTTGGTACTGTGGATCGAACTCACGACCTGTGTTCACCAAGCAGGCGCTTATGCCACTGAGCCAAATCCCCAGCCCTGGATTATGAGCTTTTTAACAGGGAATTTTCCATACTAATCCCTGCTTTCTCAACTTTAATAGGTATTGTATAAATGTATTTACATCAGTGATTAAGTGAATGAATGTATCGAAAACATAATAAAATATCATTTAGAATAAGCATTATGGGATATGTAAGTGGCGTTACAATGAAAAAGAGAAAAATCGGTATCATCAACTGAAAATACCACAGAGATCAGGACAGACATAGTCTTGCGTTCAGGGGGTTAATACAATGGGGAGCATAAGCGCAGAACACTTACCATGACTGTTATCTCAGCACTACACAGAGAAGTGCATGGAGTTAATGGGTATTTTTAGCTACAGGTGATTCTAGGTTTCATGTTGGGCCCAATTCCATTTTCCTGGTTAGAATCAGATCTTACTCTAGATCTTTTTCTTTTTTTTTTAGTGCTGGGGATCAATTCCAGGCCCTTGCTTGCATCAGATAAGCCCTCTACCACTGAGGTGGACCCCCAGACCCTTATTCTGAATCTTTTGCTTATAGTGAGACAGACAGCCCACAAGATATGGTCCAAGTCAAGGTTTTTGCATGCTCTGGTTTTCTCTTAATCTAGTTCATTAATATTTAGCTATAATTATAATATTAGAAGCACAGCGTGGGGAGCTTTGCAGTTGTCCACATGGTTCTACACATTGAGAGTCACTTACTGTGGCCTACACTGGGGCCAAATGGCGAGGGGTTTTTTGCCTGCATCCTGCTGGTGAGCTGCACAAACGACTTGACTGTGATTCTGCTTTGAGAGCGTGTGTGTGTGTGTGTGTGTGTGTGTGTGTGTGTGTGTTACTGCTGTGGTACCTCTTACTGTAGAACCATGGTAATGTTCAATCACAACTCTTACCATGTTTAGGATACTGAGGAGGCATTTTTTAAATTTAAGAAATAAAATAAAATTTCAAAACAAGATAATAGGGGAAAAAAGAAGAAAAATGCTCAAGATAATAGGAGGGTAATGATGGTTAATCCATTGCATATTGTTATCTCTAAATTAGTTTCTCAGAGTACAAAATAATAACTTAATTGTCCAAACAATTTTAGTATAAATCTTTCTTTTCTTTTTTCTTTTTTTTTCCTTTCCTTTCCTTTTCTTTTTTTCTTTTTCTTTTTTTTGTCTTTTTGAGACAGGGTCTTGCTATGCAGTTCAGGATGGCCTTGACCTCACTTTGTAGGCCAGGCTGGTCTCGAACTTGCAACAATCCTCCTGCCTCAGCCTCCCGAGTGCTGGGATTATAGGAATGCACTATTATACAAATCTTTCTTTTACATGAATTAAGAGAAATTAGTAGTGTAGGGGCTGGGGATTTAGCTCAGTGGCTTAAGTGCCTGCCTGGCAAGTGCAAGGTCATGAGTTCTATCCCCAGTACCAAAAGAAAAAAAGAAGAAATTAGCAGTATAACTATCTTAACTATCATATATATATATATATATATATATATATATATATATATTTTTTTTTTTTTTTGCTTTTCCCTTCCTTTTTTTCTCCTTTCCCCCATCCCAGTTGTTCTTTCTTTTTGAGCAGTTTCTTCTCCTTTCACAATATCTATTGTACATTTTGGATCTTATTTACTCTTTCAGCATCTCACGCTAGGGAGCCAATATGATGTTTGCTTATGTACATTTGGTTTATTTCACTTATGAGTGTGGTCTCGAGTTGCATCCATTTACCTAAAAAAGTCTGAGGAAGGGTCAGGCTGGTGAGAGGAGGCTGAGTCCATGCCCCTTCTTCCTCCATCAACCTGGGTCACTGCAGCTGATAAGAGGAGTGGCCTGGAGACCTGTGGGAATGCCAGCGACACAACAGGACTGGACTCCATAAGGCACACATGGTGGACAGGCAGAACTGGAGGTGTTTTATGTGCACCCATGTTTATAGCAGCACCATTTGTAATAGCTAAATCTTGGAAACAACTCAAATGCCCATCAACCAAGGAATGGTTAAAAAAAGATGTGGCATTTTTATATAATAGAGTACTACTCAGTCATAAAGAAGGATAAACTGGAGACTTATAGATAAGTGGATGCCACTCGAGACCATACTCTTGAGCAAAATAAATCAGGCTCACATGGATAAACATCATATTGTGTCACTGGTATAAGAAGCTGAAAGAACAAGTAAGATCCAAAATCTACAATAGATATTGTGAAAGAGAAAGAAACTGCTCACAAGGAAAGACCAACTGGAATGGGAGAAAGGAGAAAACAAGGAAGGGGGTATATATATATATATATATATATATATATATATATATGTTATATATATATATATAGGTTATATATATATAGGTTATATATATATATATATAGGTTATATATATATAGGTTATATATATATAGGTTATATATATATATATATATATATATATATATATATATATGATGTCTAAAATAATTGTACTACTCTATTAGCTCATTGAAAGGAATAGTTAGTGCTTATATTGTTGGATCAAATTTGCATGACTATATTTTATAATCTGAGCAACTACTTGGAAGACAACACACAATATATTAACCATTGTTAATTTCCTATTATATTGTGAAATTCTGTATCATTGTTTTTATTTTTATTTTTTTGTCTTTTAAAAAAAGTCTGAGGAGCCATAATTAATATGAGAAACAAGCAAATATGATTTTTAAATTGAAACAGATTTCTCTTTTGATTTTGTTTTTAGTACTGGGGATCAAACTCATTACCTTGCACTTGCCAGGCAAGTGATTGTGCTGTTGAGCTAAATCCTCAGCCTACTTCTCTTTCTTTGGTACTGGGGATTGAATGCACCCTAGGCAATCACACTACCTTACTCTGCCACTGAACTGTACCCCTAGTACTCAATCCTTTTTTTGAGAAAGATCTTGCTAAATTGCCCAGGTTAGCCTCATACTTGTGATTCTCCTGCCTCGCCTCCCAAATAACTGGCACTACAGCCATATGTCACTGTGTCCTGTTTTTAACAGAGGATTTTTTAGATATTGCACATGCTCCTACTTATCTCTGAGAAGGAGCATGTCTTGCTTATGAACAGCTTATTAATGATATCTCCTTTCTTTGAAAAGGAAATTTCATGATTCTGTTTGACTTTGGGGAATAGCAGATCCCTTGAGGTGCTTTCCTGTGGTTTCTCCAAGATAGTAAGATGACCTAGTTTGGGAGGTGGGGGATTGCTTCACTAAGGAAATGATGTTTTAATTGAAACCTAAGTAATGAGCATGATTCACCCAGCAGAAGGGAGGAACAAGGTAAGGCAACTGTATACTGAAAATTGTGGGACATTACAGCTGTGCATGATGGCTTACACCTTATAATCCTAGCACTCTGAGGCTCAGGTAGGAGGATTGCCACAAGTCTGAGGCCAGCCTGGGCTACACAGTGAGTTCAAGGCCAGTCTGAACTAAAAGCAAGACCCTATTTTAAATAAATAAATAAATAAGGATGGAAGTGTGGCTTAGTGGTAGAGTACCCTTGAGTTCAATGCCTAATACAGAGAGAGAGAGAGAGAGAGAGAGGGAGAGAGAGAGGGAGAGAAACTGATATGCAAAAAATACTCAATCCGAAAGAAGATGGAGGGAAAACAGGCAGCCAGCACACTGCTCTGGTAAGTGGCTGTGGCCTCCCAAGCCGTGGGCGCCCCAGGGCGAGAACCATATCAGTGCTTCCTGAGATCCATGCCATGCTGGAACTTGGAGCGCTGGGAAAAAAGGCAGCCAGCTCTTCTGGTGGGTGGCTGTGAGCCTACCAGTACATGGGCTAAGAATCAAACATCCATCTCATTCCCTCGCCTCCCCACTAGCAAGTGAGAGCCAGAGATCTGAGCATCTCTTGTGAGTTTGACTATATGCAATAGAGCAAATAAAGGAGATTTTCTTCCGCCATCTCTTTGAAGGCAAATATCCTTATCACTGTTTTGCTCTGTTCTGATCAATGGTATTGCTCTATTGAATATTCTGTTTTTATAATTTTGGTATTTCCTTCGAGATTGCTCTACCTGATTGAAGGAACAGCTATTGTGAAGAAAACCAGATATACTATTGTAACTAGTGCTGTTATCCTGGTAACCTGCTGTGAGGTTCTGTACCAGTTTCACTGCACTGCCTCAATTGGCTTTGTCCTGTCTTGTTCTGCTGTATTTTACTACCTTCAAAATAAAATAAAATAAATAAAATAAATAAATAAATAAGAAAAAATTTTAAAAAGTAAATAACAACAAAACAGATCAGTAAGGTACTGAGCAAGATGAAACATGATATAACTAAAAAGATAATGGACTTAAAAGCAAAAGATAGAAAAGAAAGTGCTCTAAAGGATATAACTGCATGTATATGTAAGTGTGTAGGATTGATAACTATGTTGCTAAGTTTTTGTTGGATTGGTGAACAGAACTGTTTGCAGCCTCACTGTTTGAATGTCCACTTTGTATGCTTTAATTTTGTAACTTGAACAACTATATCCAAGGAGACAATATGTAATGTATCAACTAGTGATTTCTTACTGTTTATTTTTTTTGAAATTCTGTATTGTTTCTACCCTTTTTTCTGTTTTGCTTTTTTCCCCCTCTCTTTAAATGATATTAAAAAAAAAGAAGATGGAAAGGATAAACAAAGAGGACAAAGGAAAAACCGCAAGATAGTAGACTTAAATCCACCCCATAATTCAACCACATTAAATATTAATGGACTGAATACTTAAATTAGATGTCAACATGTCATCCTGGAGAGAAAACAGACCCGAATATATACTGCTTGTAAAAACCAGTTTGTAAGTTAGAGGTTGTAAAATTCTGTCCTGTGCAAACATCAAGCAGGCAATGTAGATTATTTAAAAGTGTATTTTCAAAGATAAAGATCAATTAATAATAAAGTTAATTGATCAAGAAGACATAAAAATATCATAACGGAGCTTCAAAATATATGCAGGCAAAAACTGATGAGAAAGTAATAATACTTGGAGGCTTTAATATTCTTTGAATATGTGATAGAATAATTAAATAAAATATCAATCAGGGTATATAAGATTTGAAAAATATTCTTATTAACTTGACCTAATTGACATATTTTGATAATCCAACCATTTTAGAGCACACATTCTTCACAAGTTATTTATACTCACCAAGATATATTTTATGGTGCTGAGTATATAAAAAATTTAAAAATATTTCCATTTATGAAAACATCAAAGCATAAAATATCTAGGGATAAGTACATTTTTAAAAAATGTGCAAAACTTCTATACTGAAGAATATAACATATTACAGAAAGAAATTTATCCTTATCAAAATCCTAGTAGGGTTATTTAAGTAGAAATCACAAGCTGCTTGTAAATTGCAAAGGATCTAGAATATTAGCATAATCTTGGAAAAAGACAAAGTTGGAGGACTTTACTACCTGACTGCTGCCATGCTACAATTAGCTAGGCAGTGTGTTATTGGTGCAAGTAGAAAAATGAAACAAAACCTAGAAATAACTATGGTCAACAACATAGAAGAGAATATTTTTAATGTTCCCAACACAAAAAAATGATAATGTCAAAAGTGATAGATAAATCAATTATTTGATCTGATCTTTATATAGTGCATACATATATTAAAATGACATGCTGTATTTCATAAACACATGTAATTACTCTAAGTTATTGCAGAATAAAAATATATTTTAAAAAATAGAATCCAGAAACATAGCCTCATATACACAGTTAATCAGTTTTTAAGAAAAGTGTGATGGAGTATCAATGGTGGAAATAATAGGTTGATCAATGTGACTGAAAACAATTAGATACCTATATGTAAAAATTGTCTTATGTGTTACCTTTGTAGTATATATTTATGACAATTTTAAGCCTACGTTATCCATCACTTGAAAAATAAATTATGTATCTTTTGCTGCTATACTAATTTCTCAAAACACAGTAATATTAATAAATAAACATTGTTAAGGAGTTGTAATAACATTGAGAGCCCTAGGGTATCATTTAGAGAACAGTTCATATTATATAACATGTTGTGGATGATGTAACCAAGATGGCTTTCTGCTTTTAGTCCTTTCCCCCTACATTCAATGTAGGAGAAATTTCTAATTCCACTTATGATCAATGGTACTGTACGAGGTTGCCAGCTGAGACAGAAGAGCAGGAGCTATCTTCCTGCACAAAATTAAATCTCACAAGCAAATAGCTGAATAGCTTTAAAGAGTTAATACATCTAGTATCATTTATTTCCAAGACATCTTTTAGGTACTAGAAGAATCAAGTTCACTCACCGTGTCCTTCATGTACGTGGGATTCAGTATTATTATGACTAATGGAGATTAATTAAAAGAAAATAAGCCTTTGTCCTAATAAACTAAAATGTGAATGTAATTTTAAGTTTTAAAAACTCATTCCTTTCATACATTGTGTTTTGAGAGAGATTTCTTGAGAACAAAAGATCAGGCTGCCATATGATTCTGATGCCCAGATTCAGGGGGCTTTAACAGTGGGTCAAGCTTGATGGTCCCCAAAAGGACCTTTCGACACCAGAGGGTCAAGCTACATCTAGAATAGTAGCAGTTTCTTTTGAAACTATGATTCCAATAACTCAGAAAGGTCTTTCGATGCTGGGACAAAAGCTCCCATGGTGGGGGATATGCTCTTTTTTTTTTTTTTAATCGGTACCCGGGATCCAACTCACGACTGTGCGCTTGCAAGGCCGCCGCTTATGCCGCTGAGTTAAATCCCCAGCCCTGACATGCTCTTTCTTCCATATAGTGCTAGAGAGGCAGCATGAATTCTCTGTCTTTTTGCCCCCTGTCTTTACAGTAGTGTCCCCCACTCCACTCTGCAGCCAATGACACATACTATAACATTATTGAAATGTTCAAATTACAGGAGAAGTGATTCTATTATCTTCTCTTTGGTTAAATGACAGGCCTGAGGATACTCTTTGAACACTGCCACTACATGTTACTGTCTAAGCCTCCAGCTTCCAACCTCTCATTCATTTTGCTTGACTCTTAGTTTGCTATTATGGACATGTATCAAGGGCCAAGCTAAATGCTTTAGCTACATTATCTAATGTAATCTTTAGGATATCCTTGCAAAGAGATACTTTCACTTCCCTGTTTATAATTATCTTACTTCAGGACAGAAAGGTGATGACAGAGTTGAACTTCAAATACAGATCTGGATCCCTAAGAGCCTGGTCTTAATACTGCTCCACATTCCCTTACAGAGAACAGAGATGACACAATTCTGGCCCCACCCGAAGTCTTAGGTATCTTTAACTCTCTTTGCAGTCACAGTATTATCAATTTGTTGCTTTGTGTAGGCAGAAAAGCTGTATTATGCAGCACAGGGGGATAAAGCAAAATAACAAGAAACTGCTTTGCTTTTGGTGAGCTTTTGATCTTAAGATTTAGAGGTTTTCAACTTATTATGCACTCACTGTTAGATCATCTATGCAACTTTAACAAATACTGACAACAGAAATTCTCTTTTAATCTGCCTGGGGTGAGTACTGAGCTTTGGGATTTTAAAACATACCCACATATTTCTAAACTGCAGCCAAAGTTGAGAACAAATAGAAAAAAAAAAAAACCTGTCCTATAAAGCATCAGAACAACTACAGTGTACAGCATGATATATTTTGAAATTGATTTATTTATTTCTTACCTCTTTCCACAAAGAATATGACGTGGTTAAAAAATTACTTGGTACAGAATAAATTCCATTGAGAGGCACAGAATTCTTGGTACTTGTCAAACAAGCCAAAGATGGTCTAGGACAGAAGAAGTCTGTCTGCAAATAATTCAAGTACATTTTATTTCTCTGATTTGGGTTTGCAAGGCAGCAGTGGCAGAATTTAGGGGAAATAGTTGGTAGAAAATAGCTGATTGGTCTAGGTACTGTTTCTAGGGGTGTGATTGGTCCAAAAACTGTTTCCAGGCAGTTGATTGGTCCCGTTACTGTTTCCAGGCCGTTGAGTGAGTAGATTGCCTTGTCTCCCAGGGTTACTCAGTCTACAAAGTGATAACAGGTCTGCAAAGCTTGTGTGGAATTATAATTTTTTTTTCCATTACAGAAGCTTACTGAAGAAAGTACCAGTATTTTAAGGATGACTTATAGGTACATTGTACTTTTATTTGACCCATCTTCCCTAAGGGTTATGAATTACTTACAAAACAGAAGCTTCCCAAATGATTTTTGCACAAGTCAAGAAGTAGCTGGAGCTATTCCATGAAAAATCCACAGCTATTGAAAGGCAGCCTTAAACCAGGTATGGAGTCACATGCTTATAATCCCAGTGTCTGGGAAATTAAAACAGGAGGATTGTAAATTCAAGGCCAGCCTGGGTTACATGGCAAGTTCAAAGCCAGCTTGGAATATAGATTGAGGCCCTGTCTTAAAAAACCAATTGATCACCAACCAATCAAACAAACATCAAAACAAAACAGTAGTCTTAACTATTCAGTGTGATTCAACTGTTGCACTATTGTCTCTTTTCTTTCCCTTATCAAGAGTATGTAAAGATGTTCTTAGTGTAATGTTAGAAGGGGGAAAATGATATAAAGAAGGTGTAATAAAAATTCAAATTGAGGAAAGGAGAAGCACTGCAATCCTATACTTATAATATTCAATTATTTTTATGTTTTTGCACAGTTTTCTTCTGGGGAATGGGTTGAGACAGGGTTTCACTGTGTTGCCGAGGCTGGCCTCTCATGACCCTGTTGCCTCAGCGTTCTGGTGCTGGTGATGCTAGTGCATACCATCAGGCCCAGGGAAATGACTGTTTTTGAGTGGCATATACATATATATGCTGACATACATGTTACTCAGTTGTCTCATTTTTAAAAAAATAAACATTTGTGAAGAGGGCACATCGTGGCTGGCTATGTTGTAATGACTAGAGAGGCAGCTGGGAAGAAAATAAGACAAATAGCTTCTCTATCTAGTAGAGATACATGGGCTATGAAAACCAGAGCTTACAGAATGTTTTTTTGTTTCATGTGCTTTACGCATATCAACTCATTTAATACTCCTGACAATCCCATGAAGCAGGTACAATTGTTACATCTACTTGGGGGAGGGGTACTGGGAATTGAACTCAGGTCCTTGTGCTTGCCAGGCAGGCACTTAGGCCTCTGAGCTATATTCCTGGCCCCACATCTATTTTGTAGGAGAGGAAACAGTGTGTCTAGAGGTTAAATAACACAAAGAACTTATTTTAAGATAACTATTCTAGAAGTGAGTCAATGACCTTTGAGGTCATTCTGTAGAATAAAAATGGTTTTTGAAATTGTAAGTACTACATAGAGTAAAAGCAAAAATTTTAGGGAAATTGATATTAAATTTATGTGATCACTTAAAACTCCCTAGGAAGAAAATGGAATATGCCAGGAGATAAAACAGTGACCCAGTATGGAGCCCTGTTATAGGTGATCCCCATCCCTTTCTAGTTTTAATTTTGAGACGGGGTCTTGCTAAGTCACTAAGTTGCTGAGGCTAGGCTCAACCATGAGATCCTCCTGTTTCAGCCTCCAAGAGTGCTGGGACCACAGGTGTGCACCACCATTCCTGAATCAGAATGCTCACTTGAGCATGTAATTGGTTAAACATGACAGTTTCATGTTTAAAGACATAAAATATCAGCTTCATATAAGATGTTACTTATGAAATCTGGGGTGGATTCATCTGAGATGCTGAATGTGCTATCAATCAGAAATTTCAAAAAATTACAAAACAAAACAAAAGCAGTGTCTGATCAGAATAAAACTTCAAATTAATATTTAAAAAATATTTAGCCAAGAAACAAATGATAATATATCAGTGATTCATAACTGAAATAACAAATTTCCATTCCCCAATAGTGTTGCATGCCACAGAGTTAGTTAGAAATATTATAGGCAGTCAGACAGGGCTAGGTCCTCAAAGGAGCCAATGCAAAAGCCCAGATACCTTACAACTGTGGGAGACACAGACACCTCCTGCTGTGGGCCGGGCCTCAAGACAAAAGATCAAACAAATGCATCCATACCCTAAAGACTGATATTCTAAATAGTTCCCTATCACCTTGAGGAAGTCAGGGGTCACCATTCCAACCTCCTAAGGGGAAGACTCACTGCTCTGTAAGAATGTCCTCTTTCTACATGACTCGCTTCCCCATTTGTCCCCAATTTAATCAATTTTACCTGAACCATTAATCTTATTGGCTAACTATAATTATGTCCCTCCTTATGCCCATCTGCCTTGTGAGTTCCCAGTTTCCCCCCATCTTGAACCCGTCTGGCCTCATGATTTTGCTCTATAAAAGTCTCTGGAAAAGACAAAGTGCTTGGTAACCTGCTTGGGACCCCCTTCTGTCTCTCTCTCAGACAGAAGCTTTCTCTCAATAAATTTATTCTGCTGTTAACCTCCGTTGTTCCTAAAATTCATTCTTCGATTTTAGAACTAATAGACATAGTAGATTGGGAGTTTCATTCCCCTGTATCAATAGGATTTGATAGATTCCAATGAATCTAAAAGCGTAAAATGATGTCAAATACCCCAGTCTGGTGGCTCACACTTGTAATTCCAGCATCTTGGGAGCCTGAAGCAAGAGAGTCACAAGTTGGAGGTCAGCCTGGGCAACTTAGGGAGACCCCATCACAAGGCAAAGAAACAAAAAGAGGTGCAGATGTAGTTCAGTGCAAAGACTTTAGGTTCAATTCCCAGTTCTGGGAAAAAACAGTATCAAACATAGGTAAGTGCCAAGTCACAATGTTTTGCTTCTGAATAGTTAGTGGTGAACATCTCAAGTTCCAAATATCAATGCAGGTACACAGTTTGTCCATTTATTAGTTTTAGAAAAGATTTTTCTTTGCAGATGTTAGATATTAACCTCCCACAACAGAAAGTGCTGTTCTCCAAAACATCAATATTGGCATTATTTCAGAGCATGTTAGAAGGTACAGAATCTCAGGTCCACCTCAAACTTCCTTAATTAGTCAACATTTTATCAAGATTTTGTGTGTTTAAGTTAAAAGCATACTGCCAGCTGTGGTTTTGCATGCCAGTGATCTAAGCTCTTTTGGGAATTGAGGCTGAAAGATCTCCAGTTGGAGGCCAGCCTAGGCTACATAGAGATTTTGAGGTCAACCTAAGCTACACAGTGTAACCCTGTCTCACCACCCTGGCCCACAAAAAAGTTTGAAGCATGCTGCCACTGGGAGCATCTAATCACCTCTGAAATGGAAAAACAAAACCTCAGCTCCTACATGGTGATTTTTCTTCTTAAAGGCTAATCTGCATGGGTAGCAGAGCTTGGATTAGAACAAAGCTTTCCTACCTCTGCTGGCAGGCCAGGAACATCCAGGGTCTTTCTGCTTCCTGGTTGGGAGGCTCTGAGTAAGAAACCAAGCTTCTCTGACCTGTTTCCTCTCTTATAAAGTGGAGATGATAGCAGTACCTACTTCACACAAAGTGGGAGGCTTACCTGACATTTGTTCACGGTAAGGCACAAGCTACACATAAAGCTATATTATTATATTTTAAATTTTTATTATTATATTTTATTTTTATTTATTTAATTTCTTTTTATTATAATAAAAAGTGATATATAATTCAAACAATGGAATTGCATTTTTAAGACAGCCAGAAGCAAGCAGCTATTATCTCTTCATGCTTTGACAGGAATGTTTAAAAAGCAGTTGTTTTTTACTTTCAATCTTAAGTCTTCTCCATTGGAGAAACTTACATAAACTGGACAGTAGAGCTATTCCACTAGTCACTTTTATTTAATCTCCTGGTAGGCTGGGCTGACCTCTCACTATCAATTGGCCACGGGGCCAAATCCAACATCAGACTAGGAATACGCACTCAGAAACAAAACCTTGTTGCACTGACCTACTTTCTTTTTTACCACAGCATGGGAGGTTGGATTACCTGGGTTTTAGCTCCCTCTAACGTCCAACGTGATTCACTTATGTTGTAGAAAAATCATTGAAAATTCATTTCATCTTCTAATGCAAATATTTCTGGAGATAATAAAAAAAAACTTGGTGGTCTTGGCATGAAAAGAATCTAACTTCTTGCCATTCTAGAGAAATGATTTAATACATACATTTTTGTGTCATTTGTTATACTTAAAATAATAGAATTCTTGGAGGTATTTGGTAAGTTGAAGGCTTTCCTATTTAGAAGAGAAAGATTGGAGTCATCTTTATGTTTCCTTCATTTTTATGTGAATAATGCCATAAGTTAATTTCTCATAACATTATCCAGTCATCTCACTAATTTAAGGTTTATTTGGATTTGTCTGCTTATTAAGGGAAGCACTGGCCATTATTTCAGGCTGCAGACTGAGGGCATCCGGGCTCTGTCCTTTCCAATACCTTGGAAAGGTGCCCCATAAAGGTTCCCTCACAAAGGGATGGCTGGAGAAACAGGGTTTCCAGCCTCTCAAGAGATGCCCTTTAGCTGGGCACAGTGGTACATCCTGTAAACCTAGCACTTGGGAGGTTGAGGCAGGAGAATTGCCACCTGGGGTTAGATAATGAGTTCAAGTCTAGCCTGGGCTGCATAGTGAGACCTTATCTCCAAAAGCCAAAAAAAACACAAAAGATGCCCTTTCCCCACTGTGTGGTGAGGAATACTAGAAGCTGTTGGACCTGAAGGAACCATGTCAAAGATCAGTGCAAGCTGTGTGACCAGCTAACTAATGACAAGGGGGAGAATTTTGCCTTTACCCTATTCTGGGAATGTGTTGTCTGAGAATGAAGATATAATTCTAGGAACAGGAGTGAGGCACAAACCCCAAGAATGCCAGGACTGGGATTTCCCTTCTGTTTTTCAGGGAGAGAACACAAGATAATATTAAGTTGACATATAGAAAACAAAGAGCTGCATTATTCTTGCACACAAGTTTGTGGTTGGAGAATTGGCTCTCAGCCCGTCTTTTAGGGTGGAGCTTATATTTGCAGCCCTATAGGTATTTCTTGTTGAGACTTTGTCATTTTTGTTTGTTTGTTTGTACTGAAGACAGGATCTCACTATGTTTCAAACTGGCCTTGAACTTGCTATGTGGCCCAGGCTGATCTTAAACTCTTGATCATCCTGCCTCAGCCTCCCTACTGCTGGGATTACATGTGTGAGCACCACACCTGGCTCGTGTGGAGACTTTGTTGAGGTTTTGATGTACAGACATGACCATGAACCTGTAGAAGTCACTGATCACTAAGCCTACTGAAACATTCAAACTCTTCAGGCAGGTTCCGAGTTAAAGCAGAAAGAAGAGAGGGTGACACTGAGTTTTCTCACCACTTTTCTCTGCAGCCCCCAAAGCCTGCCCCCCTCCTCTCTCTTCTCCATTCTCTGTTCCCATTCTCCCCTCTCCCCTCTTCACTTTCCCTTCTCTCTTCGCAGAGATTGAACCTTCTCTGCTGGGGATTGAACCTAGATCTCAGGCAAGCTGGCCAGGTGATCTACCATTGGATTGTATCTCCACTCCCAAGTATCTGAAAAGGGAGACATACATTAGCCTCCAGATGCTGGAAGAGGCAAGAAAAGATCTTCCCTTAAAGCCCCTGCAACATTTAGCGTCTAGAGCTGTGAAAGAGTGTATTCTTGCTGTTTCAATCCATGCAGTTGGGAAGTTGTCGAAAACTAGACCAATGGGGAGGGCCTCTGATGTCCCTTCTACCTCAGGAACAGGGACATTAAACCCTTGGTCAAGGAAAGTCTCTGGAGACATTGACAGCAGCAACCTGAAAAAATTTCCAAGGGAATGTCTTTGACGAGTTCAGTGCTCTTAAAGTAAATGGTAACATTACCTGTGGATGAATGTCTGAGTTCTTTCAGAGTTGGGGCACAAAAAACCAAAGAGTGTGCCAGGTAAGTTTCTCTTTATAAAGACATGGGAGGAGCCAGGGATGGTGGTGCACACCTGTAATCCTAGCACTTGGGAGCTTGAGGCAGGAGGATCCTCACAAATTCAAGGTCAAACTGGGCTACATAGTGAGTTTAAGGCCAGCCTGAACTACATTGCGAGTCTCTATCTCAAAAAACCAAAACAACCACTGCCGCCACCACCAGCCCCCTGGGAAAAGGTGGCTGCATTTATACTAAAGTAAGAGTTGCTGGCTCAGAAAATGTGGGATGCAGGAGTTTTAGAACCAGAAAGCATAGGTTAGAGCAGGGGACAGAGCCAGGTTTGGTAGAGACTTGTATTAGCTTCCTAGGACTGTTGTAAAAAAGTACCCAAATCCACGTGGCTTAAAACAATAAAAACATATTGTCAGAGTTTTGGTAGGTGGAAGTCTGGAATGAAGGTTTTGCAGGGCCATGCTCCCTCTGATAGCTATAGGGGACAATTCTTCCTTTCCCTGGCACAGTGTTGTCGGAAATCCGTGGTGTTTCTTTGTTTGGCTTGTATTTAGATGTTCTCCAAAGCCTCATTTGGTCATAGGTGGGGCTTTTCAAAGGTGGACAGATCCAGGGTGTGATGTTGGTATTAAAGATGTGATGCAGGGATAAGGGTGCCCCACCCTGGGCATCAGTGCTAACCAACCAAAGGCTGGGTAGCCTGGATGGAATATAAGGGACAGAAAGAGGGCTGCTGCTGCTGCTGCTATACTTCTTCTGCTACTTTTTAGCTTTGCTGCCTTTTGGCTGCTCTGCTTTGCCATGGTCTGCTTCTTCTCTGTAATGCCCCCTGTCTTGGAGCCAGCCAACTGTGCGGAAACCTCTACAAATGGAGCTGAAATAAACCTTTCTTCTTTTAACTTTGGGTGTTGCATGTTTTGTCCCAGCAATGAGAAAATTAAGACAGATCACTCTGATCACAGGCCCATGTTCTTGCTGTGTATCTGCATATAACCTTCCTGAGTGAGTGCCTGTCTTTATATCCAAATTTTTTATTTTGATGATACTAATCATGTTGAATTAAAACCCACTCTAATAAACTTTTTTTTTTTTTTTCTTGAGACAGAGATCTAGCTATATAGCCAGGCTGGCCTCAAACTGGTGTTCTTCCTGCCTTAGCTGCTTGAGTATTGTGGAGTATGAGCATGTGCCACTGTACCAGGATCTAATGACCTCATTTTAACTTTATTTCTTATGTTCATACTCTGTTTTCAAATAAGATCATATTCTGAGATATCAGAGGTGGTCTTCAACATTCCTTTTGGGGTGCACTCAATTCAACACATAATAGGTTTGAATTTTTATAACTTGGGGGGCAGCCCTTTATAAGAGTAAGGGCACAAACCGGGTGCTGTGGCATGATTTAAAATCTTAGTGACTGTGAAGGATGAGGCAGTATGCAATGGCAAGCAGAAACACCAAAACGACACTCAGTATTTGGAGACAGATTTATTTTAAGTCGACTGGCACCGATCAGGATCACTCCCAAGATAACAGGCTCTGAAGGCCTAGGGAGGGAGGTTTTTGTGAGATTGAAAGGGGAAGTACAGAGGCAATACTTGACTGTCTTTGACTGCATCACAGTGACCAGCTGTTTCTTTTCTTTTTTTTTAAATTTTATTTTGAAGGTAGTAGAAATACAACAGCACAAGACAGAACAAAGCCAGTTGAGACAGTGCAGAGAATTTGGTGCAGAACTTCACAGCAGGTTACTGGGATAACAGTAATAGGTACCATAGTATATCTCATTATCTTCACAGTAGTTCTCTAGTCAATTAGGTATAGCAAAATCAAACCCAAAACAGAACATTATAAAATCAATCGAAAGAGAATAATGAAAAGAGTAAAGCAATTAATCATAATGAATCAAAACTGAAAACAATACTTGCTCTCAAGGAGAAAATAGAGGAGACCCCCCCCACATTTGCTATATTGTATACAATCATCCTGCCAAGAAGAAATGCTCAGACCTCTGTCCCCAGTTGCTAACGGGGGTGGAGTGGGGTGTGTGTGTTGGATTCCAAGCCCGTGCACCAGTAGGCTCACAGGAAATACTACTGGGCCTGCTCCTGGCTGATGCCTGAAGAAGGTGCTCACCAAGAGGGCAGATGAATGGCTTCTTTGTGCAGCCTCCTGGGTTACAGCATGGCTGTGGTAGGATCTCGGGGGCCGCTCACTGATTCTCCTCCTGGCTGACACCCAAGGAAGGCGCTCACCCAACCAGCTGTTTCTAAAAGACAGAAGTAATGGGAACTTGTAAAAAGAACTGTTACCTGGGCAACTAACAGACTGGCTGAGGGGAGGCATTTTCTGTTACAGGATCACAAGTGTGAGACCATCTTGGGCAATTTAGAAAATCCTATTTAAAAATAAAATTACAAAAGGGGCAAAGGATATAGTTTTCTGGTAGTGAGAAAGTTAAGTGGTAGTGAGAAAGCCTATAGTCTTACAAGGTTGACAGACATAAACTGGACAACTGGGAGTTAAAAAGTGAGCTTAGATGGATGTGGTGGTGCATATCTGTAATTCTAGCACTAGGAAACTGAGGCAGGAGGCATACTGTGAGTTCAAGGCCAGCCTGGGCAGAGAGATCAAGGTCAGCCTGAACTACATAGGAAGACCCTGTCTCAAGAAACCAAAAAGCAAACAAACAAAAAAATGAATTAGTCCTCAAGGCTGTGAAATTAAGGGAACCCTCTTGGAGACAGGAGACAGCTCAGCCTTCAAAGACTATGTGGTCAGGAAAACAAGAGCGTTAAGATCAGAGTCACAGAGGCAGGAGAATGACCTGTGCTCCCCCAGAATCCATTCAGGAGCTTTCCTAGATGATAAGTGGCAAATTCCAGGTGGTGAGGGACAGATGCACATGTAGTCAGTAACATAATTTCTAGTTACCTTTACTGTATCACCATATCAAACATTATCCTTGGAAGTGGAGACAAAATAGTAATGAGACAGACCTCACCTGCAGAGGCATGATAAAGAAGGAGCAGGCACAGCTAAAATCCGTCTCTGCATGCACTGACACTGAGAGACCAGGTCCTTACCCATATCACAGATGCCATAAGAGCCATACACATTTGACTTTGTCTGGGTCAGTGTGGGGCTCTGATCCCCCGTGACTTTCTCCCTTGTTCCTGTGGCAGGTGCTCCTGTCTGATACTTCTGATAGCTTGAGAATGCAGAGTCAGTTAACAGAAGAGCACTTACCTAACACACAGGAGGTCTTGGGAAAAAAAAGCCTGGAGGACATGTTAACACCTGCCTAATTAAGCCTGGGAAAGAGTTCACACAAGTAAGAATCCTCGTGGTAAATTTAGTTTTGGCTTATGATGTTAGAATAGTTGTCAGCAGGTATCAATTGACTATAATGTGGTTATGGCAAACCCACATTTATCTCATACAAATAGACCTTTACCTGTGTAGACAGGTGGAGACTGCTTATTTTTTTTCCCTGAGCCTGTTCCCTGTAGTGAGATATGAAACATCTTTTTGGAGAAGTGCATGTTCTGTGAAAAGGGTCGTTTTATTCAAAGATTACTTTTTTCTTTTACAACATGACCCTGAATGCTAGGCAATGAGTCCAAGGCTCAAAGGAAGAAACAATGGAAGGTAATTTTAAATTTATTTTCTTTTGCCCAATACCTTGAGTTTTGAATATGAGCTCTGTGTGACATATGACTTTTGTTTCTCTCTGTTCCATAGCGAACACAACTTAAGTTCTGAAGCTGGGACAGTACAGACAGGAGAAAGAGGTGCTGGGTCACTGGTATGGGAACAGGAGTGGGGCCCAAGTAGCACCAGGTTGGTGCCTGTCAGCTAAGGAAGATGAGGATTGATATTTAAAAAGCTGATGTCCTTCTCTGACACTTTGCTAGCTTTTGGGAGCCAGATGGGAGCATCCTCTGCACACACTAGGGCAGTGGTGGTGAACCTGTGGCATGTGTGCCATAGTGGGCTGCTTGTATTATCAAAAACTTTAAAAGCTTTGTCAACGCTGCCCTAGGAAGTGTTGGTGAGGAGAGTAAACTGGGTCATCCCTTAATCAACATTGCCAGAGACACAGGTAACATGAAACTAAGCACCCAGAAAAGCTTAGAGGGCACTGTTTAGATTCAGAGGGGGGCACATCTCTACAGTTGCTTTTGACGGGGGAAATGAATAAGGCCTGGGGGAAAATTGGGAATAAACTTCACCAACCCAGATAAATACTTTCCTGTAACATGCAAAAGGAAGAAAAGTATTTCATTATTGAAAAAAACATTAAATCAGGCTGAAGGAGAAAGAGAGAGAGAGAGAGAGAGAGAGAGAGATCACTCCCACATATCCAAGCATATACAATCCTTTACCTAGATATTCTCAAGGTGAACATAACTTGTCCATGTGTATGTTTGCTTGGTAACTGAAGTGGCCACCTGGATCAGTTAATTACTGTTATCTGAAGGAAAGACAAAGTCTTTCCTTTCTCTTATACAAACAGCTGATTACAGCCTGGAATAAGCTTCCTTAGGGTTAAAAGGGAAGGCTAAACTTCTAAGGTGATGGGAGACACGGACAGGACCTTCCACGATGTTTACATGTCAAAGAGATGGAGCTCAGGCTCTGGCTTGTAAAAAGGCAAGACTTTCATTCAGCATTTAGAAGATTTATATACATTTAATGAAATAAAATTTCTCAAACGAATTGCTCTGAGGAAAGTTCTATTTTTTCACTAACAGGAAAATTATTTTTATTCATCCTTTCCTCTCTTAGGGTGAATGGATGTTTCCTGGAAGAATTCATCCATGAAGAGACCCTACAGCTAACAAAGAGGAGAAGACCCATCTGGAAGGGTGAACTGGGGGCTCTAGGAATCCAGGGAGGAGTCATGCTGGTCCTTTGTGGGCATTTGCTTTTCTTCTCACTGAATAATAAAGACACCTGAGATTAGGAGCCATGTAGGCAGGCAGGCAAAGGATTCCTGTAGGGAAAGAGAAATCTCTTACTTACTTGGAAGCTACCTTCCTATTCTACCCTCTCCTGTGGGCAAATGAGAGCCACAAGGGCCTCCCAGTTGGCAGCACTGAAAATGGAGACAACACAACTGGATAGTGGAATAAAACTTAAACACACACTACTGCCTTATAGCCAGTAACAGCTGCTCACTAGTGGTACAAAGCTCTCCCTTTGCTTCAGACTCCTATTCCTGGCTAGGTATGGTGGGTACAGTGGCAGAGCCCAGACAGGGATACTGCCAGTTCCAGTAAGTCCACCTGCTATCTCAGAGAAACGTAGTTTCATCTTACTTAGGTCGCAGAGGACACATCAGCAGGCCATAAGCAGTCCACTCATGAGATGTCAGAAGGACACAGAAGGTTTCTTTGACCATGTCCTCAAAAGCCTACCAAAAAACACTATGAAAAAGCCTCTTAGCCTGTAAGAGATACCTTTTCTGTTCCGTTTACATAGGGAGGTTCCTCTTAAGCTTAGTAATAAACATTTTTGGACTGTTGAGTTTGCCATCTGTTCATTCTTCCTGCTCATATGGATTAGAGTTCTTCCCTCCCCACCCCCTTCATTTCGGTACCGGGTGTTGAATTCACAACCTCATGCTTGCCAGGCAGGCGCTGTGCGGCTGAGCTACATCCCTGGCCCACTGGCCCCATCCTTGATGAGGGCTTGGGAATCAAACATTTTATCACTTTGGGCATAGCACACACTCCACTCTGCTGGTAATGAAAGGAACTAATAGGGCATCATTTGGGCAGATTGTTAGTCTGTAAGAAGCTGGGTTTTGTCCTGTCAGTTCACACTTTCACTAAAATTTCTGAGCAACTATAAGTCTGGGATAGACCAAGAATGTGATCCAATACAAAGAGATAGCTATTGAGCTCTAATTATAGAAGAATCCTGTTAGAGAGTCCAGAACTGAGTTGGCCAGAAAATTCCTGCTGACACTTTAAAAATATATTCCCTGCAGTCTTATTCTCTTGCAGTTCCAATATATGAAACAATTCTTAAAGTCAAAGTGCTGTTATAGTTAATTAACCATCACCCAGATTTACATTTAATACTTTAATTTAGGCTGGTAACTGAAGAAAGTCTCATTTAGAACATTTAAAAATGCTTCCAAGACCTGGGGTTAACTCGAAGGGGAAAAACAAGGAATCATTTATTTAGTAAGCAAAGAACATTGCCACATAGTAGTTGTCCACTAGTTAATTCCGACCTTTGGCAATTTTATATGCATTAATAGTAACTTTTTAGACACGAACTTCCTGAAACTCCCAAATATGTTTTAAAACTTGGCTGTAGAAATCTACAAACAAAACTAAAACGTTTTGGAATTAATTTCAGGTACTCAGTGGATTAATTTGGAATTAATTTCAGGTACTCAGAACTAATATGTTCTCAACAGTACCCTCTATTTCACATTTTTGGTGCTCTGATACCCTGCCTTTACAATTTCTCTAAAATTTGTCCTCCTGATCCTCATTAGAGAGAACTTTTTCAAATGCCAAATCAAACTCAGATCTACTGGACACCAGGTAGTGGGAAGACCCCTTTTATCCGTAAAACAACAGACGCCTTTAACAAAGCCGTGCTAGATTGGTTACATAGGAAAAGAAAACAAATCTCGCCCCACCTAGTTTTGTAAGGGAACAATTGCATATGCGCATAGGCGAATTAAAGCGCAATGGGGCGTGGCGTAGCGTGGCGGAGCAAGACTCGCTCCGCCCATCCGCCAGGGTTTTAACTGCTTGTGTTATTCTCCACACTGAACTTCCGTTTTTTCCTCTCTGACCTCGGAAAGGAGGGGGCGGGCCTTTAGAGGCGGAAGTTGCGGTGCATTATGGGCTCGTTTAGGGCTGTGGATCCTGAATGAAAGTGGCGCGCCGCCCTTAGTGTTACCCGGATAGGAGTTGGTGGCGTTCGGGTCCTGGCGGGGATTCCGGTGCCACTGGTGCCCACCGGACTCTGAGTGGCGGCAGCACAAGTCGGCTCTGCGCGGACCCAAGACATGGCTCACAACAAAATCCCGCCGCGGTGGCTGAACTGTCCGCGGCGCGGCCAGCCGGTGGCAGGTAACCTGGGAGAGGGGAGTTCGAATCCCCACTCCGGCAGGCCGGGGCTGGCGGGCTGCACAGCGCAGCTTTTGCTGGTTCAGCACCCGTTAGTTGTATTTCAGGGCAAGGATGTGCGCGGTCGGAGATTTGGTGGATGAATAGGAACATGAATGGGGAGTGGATAGGGGCCCCTCGTCCCTGTTCTGTAGGGCCGAATGTTGCCAACGGGGCGGCAGACAGGAGGCTTCTCTGGCGGGAACTGAGGGCCAGTAAGGCAGTGGACGGTATTTTGAAGCTTAATTAGAAGTTTTTGAACCTTTTGGGAAGGTTCTTCTTGGAAGGAGAGGAGAGGGGAGAAGAGGCGAGTGTTGGTCGACCCTGAGTCTGTGGGTCGGAATTTTCTGTATTTTTTAAAATGACTTTTATTATGGACTTTCTATGTTTATTGAGTTTGGCATACAGTAGTTGGATAAAGTTTGGTGACACACATGTAAATCCAAGGGAACACCCATAAACTCATCACCCTTGTTAAGCCAAAACTCCTAAGACGGAGAGTTCTTTGAAATGATCGGGTTTATCGTGCCATTACAACTGCTGGCTAAAAAAGGAACGGCTTGGACAAGGCTTTGCATGGCTAGGTAGCAGTTTGAACTATGTTGGTTGGACTTACATGTAAAATACAAGCTTGTCGGAGCTTTTTTACAGTAAAGTTTGAGGAAGGAATACATGAATTGTATAGCCATGACTTTATATTGGCTGTAAATAATCAAGGTGTATAACACGAAGCAGGGGAAGCTTTAGTGGAGAACAGTTCAGACGCATTTTTTGACCTTAGGAAGACATTGTCTCAGAATAAAATGGTGAGAGATGTAGCTCAGAGGTAGATCACCTGCTTTGCATAAGAGAGGCTCCTGGATTTAAAAGCTTCAGTACAAGAAGAAGAAAGAAGGAAGAAAAGAAAAAAGAAAGGAAAAGAGGAACACAGAAGTCTTTGTTGCTTCTGCTTCTGAATTATGACTGATAATTTGGACATTTTTTGGTAAACTTCCACCAATTTGGGTCTTGGGTTGAGCTTTTAGCATATATTTAGAAAGCTTTTTTTTGTGTGTGAGGGAGTTCAGTGGTTAATTGATTAACTTGCCTTATCCCTTCCTTCATCCTCTTGCCCTTGTATTTGTTTTTTGTTTTTGTTTTTAAGAGAAAAAAAAACAAAACAGAAAAAAGGGAAGCAATAATACAAAATTCCAAAAAAAAAAGAAATAAACACTAAGAAATCACTAGTTGACAAATTACATACTATCATCTTAGAAATAGTTGTTCAAGTTACAGAATTAAAGCACACAAAGTGGATATTCAAACCGTAAGACTGCAAACAGTTCTGCTCAATGATCCAACAAAAACTTAGTAATATGGTTATCAATCCTATACACTTAAACATACATGCAGTTATATCCTTTAGAGTACTTTCTTTTCCTCTCTTTTTTATAATAGAAATTACACATTTTGGATTTTATTACTCCTACATTTCTTCTTACTTTTTTTTTTAGTTGATAAATTACATATTGTCCTCTTAGAAATAGTTTTTCAAGTTACAAAATTAAAGCATACAAAGTGGACATTCAAACAGACTACAAACAGTTGTGTTCAGTGATCCAACTAAAACTAGTAATGTGGTTATCAATCCTACACACTTAAACATACATGCAGTTATATCCTTTAGAGCACTTTCTTTTCCTCTTTTTTTTTTTTTATGGTGGTACTGGGCGTTGAACTCATGACCTAAAGCTAGCCAGGCAGGTGCTTATGCCACTGAGCTAAATCCCTGGCGCCTTTCTTCTTTACAATAGCAGTTACACATTTTGTTGCCCTTGTATTTGTATTTGATTGTATTTACAATACAGTGTCTCAGAATTTCCAACTCAGGCAACCATTTATCTGCTGTCACTGTAAATTAGTATTATCTAAAATTTTTCTAATAAAAACATATATACTCTTTTTGGAAGTGTTTGGCTTCTTTTGGTCAGCATAATTATTTTTGAGATTGTTCCTGATTTTAGCATATTTTACTAGTTCATTCCTTTTTATTGCTAAGTAGTATTCCCATTATTAAGAATTCACCACACTTTGTTTATCCAGTCAGTTGTTGACAATCATTAGGGTTGTTTCCAGTGTTTACTTATGAAAAATCTTGCTACAAATTTTCATGTACAATTTTTTTGTATTTTTTGTATGAGCATATGCTTTTATTTGTCTTGTTTAATCTCTGGGAGAAAAATGACTGGATAAGGTAGGTACTATATATGCTTACTTTATTTTGTTTGTTTGTTTGTTTTTGTTTTTGGTACCAGGGATCAAACTCACAACCTCACACTTGCTAGGAAGGCACTTAAGCCACTCAGCCTGTATATATTTACTTAAAAAAAAATTGTCAACCTCTTTTCCAAAGTGATAACATTTTACATTCCCACTATCAGTGCATGAAAGTTCATTTTCTTTACATCCTCTCTAAAACATAATATGGTTAGTCATTTTAATTTCAATCATTGTAATAAATGTGTAGTAATGTCGTACTGTGGTTTGATGTTGAGAGTCTTTTGCTTTTGGGCTATTTAGATATTTTTTATATATCTTTGTGATGTGATTTTCTTTTTAAGGTCCTGGGTATCAAACCCAGAACCTCATGTAAGCAGGAGCTCTGCTACTGGGTGAAACCCCCAGCCCTCTCTTTGATTTTTGTTTGTTTTTTGAGACAGAGTTTCACTATGTATTTCAGGATGGCCTTGAACTCCCTGTGGTGCCCAGGCTGGCCTTGAATTTAAGGTCTTCCTGCCTTATTCTTTCAGTGTTGGGGTTAGAGGCATATGTTATGATAGGCCTGACTTTCTTTCTTTTTCTTTTTCTTTTTTTGGTACAGGGGATCAAACTCACGACCTTGCCAGGCAGGTGCTTAAGCCACTGAGCTAAATCTCTGGCCCAGATAGGCCTGACTTTTTATTGGCAATTTCTTTTTCCTCAGTGCCTTAGATTGAGCTACATTCCCAGCTCTGTTTTTTATTTTTTATTTTGAGACAGGGCCTTGCTCAGTTGCTCAGGCTGAGCTTAAATTTTGGATCTTCCTGCTCCAGTCTCCCAAAGTGCTGGGATTATAGATGTGTGCAACTATGTCTGGCTTCTCATTATTATTTTTAAATTGAATATGTCTTACTGAATGTTAGAATTTCTTATGATTGTCAGTACAAGTCTTTTGTTGACTATAAGCTTTTTTTTTGACTATAAGTTTTTGCATATCTTTCCCTTTGCTTTTCATTCATTCTCTTAACCGTTTCATTTGAAAAGTAAAAGTACTAAATTTTAGCTAATTTCAATTGACTACCTTTTTAAAAGGTAGGTTTGATAAAAAAGCATGTATAGTAAAGTGTGAATACTTCATGAGTGCTTCACGTTGAGTGTCTTTTTTCATTTCATAATTAGGTGGTAATGATGACTTAATTATTTAAAGTTGTTGGAAGAGGAGAATCTGTGGTCACTTTTTTTTGTTCTACTTTATCAGCTTATCTTTTTTTTTTTTTTTTTTAAGCTGGTGATTGAACTCAAGACCTTGCACTTGCCTGGTAGGCGCTTATGCCACTGAGCTAAATCTCTGGCCTTACCAGCTTATCTTGACATTTTATTTTATATCTTCAGTTAACAAAGCCATATTAATAGATAAAAGTGATACTAAACTATAATCTAAGCAAGTCTTTGAGGAAATTTTTTAAGAAAAGAGTACTAATTTTATATTTGAACTTGTCTTATTTTGATACTGATAATTGAATTCAGGGATGCTGTGCACCTGAACTATATTCTCAGCCCCTTTTATATTTTATTGTGAGACTTTGTCTTACTAAGTTGCCCAGGCTGGGCTTGAACTTATGATTTATCTTCTTGCCTCAGCCTTGCAAGTAGCTGGGATAACAGAGGTGTGCCATTTCACCTAGTTTATTTGAACCATTTTTCACACATTTTCAATTAAAATGAAGATAATTCTACTTGAAAATCGTTCTTTAACAGATTAATCACAATTCTTTAGATTTCTCTTTGTAGATCTTCATGGCCACTGATTCTGACTTTGTTCCTGCACTCTCTCATAGTATTTCCTTTTTTTTTTTTTTTTTTGTCTTTTTGAGACAAGGTTTTGCTGTGCAGTTCAAACTGGCCTTGAGCTCATTTTGTAGCCCAGGCTGGTCTTGAATTCGCAAAGATCCTCCTGCCTCAGCCTCCTGAGTGCTGGGATTACAGGCATGAGCCACCACGCCTGGCTATACATACATCTTTCTTACATGTGATTTTCTCTATGGAATTATGAAGACACTTTTTTATTATTAGTATTAGTTTGCAGTACATAATAATCACATTTCTCTTGGGCAGTTGGTACATGTGGGTATCATATTTTGAACAATTTTATTCCTCTTTCCCACCCTTCCCATTTCCCTCTTCCTTAGATCATTTCCCATATCCACAAAGTCTATTCTGTTTCCTGTCATCTCTTTTTTATTTTGGTCTTCACATTATTTATATTTTGGGTTTCTCATATAAGAGAAATCGTGATATCTAACCAGAGAAGAAACTGTTAACCCTAAATGCCAGACTTTTTCTAACGTGAGCATGTTTCATGGGTCCCTTGATTACAGGTTTGTATTTGTAAGGAAAACAAAATCTTATATTCTTGTCAGAGTGAACATTTTATCTTTGTAATTAGAAAAAACATTTACCTGTCAGTGTGTTGCTGGGGATGAAATGTAGAACCTAGCAAATAGTCCACTGAGCTATAGTCCTTAAAAAATGCTGAAAATCATGATTACTATGGTAATTTTTTTGCTGGGGGATGATGTCTTGCTAAGTTTTCCAAGCTGAACTCATAATTGTCTTGCTTCAGCTTCCCAAGTAACTGGAATTATGGAATGTGTCACCATGCTCACATACATTTAAGAAAAAATCAGAATTCTAATGTAAGATCTGCTGTGTGGCCATGAAAGATACTAGAATCTTGGCTTATTCTTAAATAATTGGTACAAATCTGGCTCTTTCTGGGAGAAGATAGCAAGTAAGGTGCTAAGCTCTAGACTATTTTTTGTCTAAGAAATTGAGTAATGTGTCTCTTCTTTCACTTTGTTAGGGATAAAAGCTCAGGAATAAAAGTGTGGTTTTTTTGTTTTTGGGTTTTTTTTTTAAACTTTTAAATTATATTGGGATATTTTGACCCGCAAGATTAGATACTTCCTTATTGTGATTGAGTCACTAAGCTTACTTCTCTGATTAATTGTAGTTCTTGAATAGAATTCCTCCTGGACTATACAGATTGCCAAACTAGATTTCTAGTAATCAGTACTCTGATTTGTGATGTTGATTAGAAAGGGAGGTGAATATAGCAGAATTCTTTATGTTTCTCTGAATTTCCCTTAAAGTTCTGTGTCTTTTGAGTCCTAGAAGTATTCCTGACACATTGTGTATTTTGGAAAAGGCAAGTTTTAACAGAGTATTGTAGTAGTTAGGCAAGATGTACTAGCTGTATTTTTATAAACTTCAGTGAGAAGGAATAGTACTCCTCCTCTCAGCCTCCAGTACGGATGGCTGAATCCCAGGAGCACTGAACTACATCCTCAACTCGTTTTTGAGACAGGATCTCGTACATTTGCCAAGGCTGGCTTCGAATTTGTAATCCTTCTGCTTTAGGCTGCCAAGTAGCTAGATTATAGATGTGCTGCACTGTACCTGGCCACATTCCCATTTTGTACTATCTATATTCTCCCCCCCCCATTATAAAAGTAATCATGCTTACTGTGTAACCTTTTTTTTTTTTGTACCAGTGATGGAACTCACGACCGCACACTTGCCAGGCAGGCGCTTATGCTGCGGAGCTAAATCCCTGGCCCCAGTAAACTTTTTGATATTTTTCAAATTGAGGAAAATGTGTATGGCCACTCAAGTTTTTTTTTTTTTGGTAAACGTTAGGAGGATCTTAGTTCTAAAGTTTATGATTTTCCTAAACTGAAATATATACAATCAGTTACCTTATAAAGTCACCTCCAGTTAAATCAGGCTTGGAATGAGAGAGAGTTCTTGGTATTTTTGCACAGTTCTTTTGTTTCTACTTTAGAGTGATAAGGGTCAGGTAAACAGAAGAAAACAAACAGGTAATTATTTTTCCCCCTGGAGACTGTAGTTCAGGCTGGTCTTGAATTCACTAAGTAGACCAGGCTGGCCTTAAAGTTGTGGCAGTCCTCCTGTCTTAACCTCCCTAGTACTGGATTTACATGTGTGTGTCACCAAGCACGACTTGTAACATCTTAGAAGTACATAATTAAATATAAAATTATTTCACACTTACAATGTATAAAGAATTACTGGGATCTGTAGGAATATAAAGATAAGATATAGTCTGTGACAGTGATGGTGATTTTACATTTTTGTTTTGAGATAGATCTCTGAGGCTGGTCTCTAATTTTTTTTTTTTGTCTTTTGAGGCAGGGTCTGACTATGCAGTTCAGGCTGGCTTTGAGCTCACTTTGTAGCCAGGCTGGTCTTGAACTTGCAGTGATCCTCCTGCCTCAGCCTCCCAAGTGCTGGGTTACCAGGCATGTGCCACCGCACCTGGATATGGTCTCTAATTTGTGAGCTCAAATAATCCTCTGGCTTCAATCCTCTGGGCAGCTGGGATTGTAGACATGTTTACTCAGCAAATACTTGAGTGTCTACTTAGTCTTTGGGATTAGGGAGATGAGTATATCACATTAAAACCACACAGTCTAGGTCCAGGGACATAGCTCAGTGGTATTGTGGTTGCCCAAGATAAACCCCAGGTTTGAACCCCAGTATTGCAAGAACAACCACCCTCTATGGGAGTAGTAAACCATCAAATTTAAACATACTGCTGCTCTAACAAATGCATACTAATTGTAGTGTAGAGTATGATGGGATGCCATTTTTGTTTTGGGTTTATAATATGTTTGTTTTGGAGTTGGGAGATAACTGGGAAGAAGGACATCAAGAAAGACTTCTCAGAGATGATAGACTAATTATATTGACTAGAAAATTTTTTTGGGGGGAGAGTGCCAAATAGTTGGAGGTGGAAAAGCACTGTTAGGATAAAATGATGGTAGGATTTGGGACTGAAAAATTGTGTTGTGAGGATATGAAGTTGGAGAGTAAGAGCCAGATCATGTAGGCTAGTAGCATATGACTTGGAATTTTAATGCTAATATACTTTTAATGTACACTGGCAGCATCAAAGTTTTTAAAACATTGGGTTGAGGGGCTGGGGATTTAACTCAGTGGTGTAAGCGCCTGCCTGGCAGGCATGAGGTTGTGAGTTCAATCCCTGGTACAAAAAAAAAAAAAAAAAAAAAAGTCGAAGTAGAGACACAAGTTACAGTTGTGGTAGTCCAAGTGAAATAAAGTAGTGATTGATAGGTTTTTCCTGGGCGCAGTACAAAAGCCAGAGCCAAGAAAGAAATAAAAAGGCCTTTGTCATAGCACTGGGCAGCAGTAAAAAGAGTGCAAGATCACCTGGGCAGACAAAGAAGTCTTGAGCTTTTATTCAGTTTTACAGAGGGTGGAGTTGGAAAGGGTGGGCAGAGTGAAGTTTGACAGCTGATTGGAGGAATATTGACTCATGCATGAAAAGCGGAACGTTCAATTTTTCCGGTTTGCTAGTGGAAGCCTGTATTGAAGGAAGGTGCTGTCCAGCGCCATGTTGGTTAGGCACCATGCAAAGCCTGGCAGAGCTTCACATGGGTGGAACCAATCATTGATTTAGAAGTATGAGGTCAAGAATATAAGACTGATTTGAGAAGTAAAAAATTGACACAACTTGGTGTTGAATTCAGAATGAAACGAGTTAGAATTGAATCCTCTGTTAATGGCTTATTTCTCTGGGATGATTGGTATATTAGGGCAATGATGGTGAACCTTTCAGTGATAACAAACACTTAGCTGCAGCACATGTGCCATAGGTTTGCCACCACTGCATTATGGGAAAGAAGGAGGTTGAATGAGAGGAGATCTTTTTGTTTTCATACTTTCAATATCATAATTTTCTTTTATTTGACAGAGAAGTTTGAGAGGAGATTCTTTTTTTTTTTTTTTCCTGAGAGAGGGTCTCATTATGCAGTTCAGGTTGGTCTTTGAACCCACCCTGTAGCCCAGGCTGACCTTAATCTTGTGGCCATCTTCCTTCCTCAGTGCTGCCACATGCCCAGCTGAAAGGAGATATTCTTAAGATCCTGATTGTCCGTGTTGAGATGTTAAATAAGCATTTGATTATATGGTTTGGAATTCAAAGATGTTCCAGTTAGAGATGTGCATGTGTGAATGAGTATAAAGACAGTATTTAAAGCCATGGTAGATGATCACTAAGTATTTAATGCTATTTCTGTAATGCACAGCACAAATATATAAAAACATATTTAGGGCTGGGGATTTAGCTCAGCGGCATAAGCGCCTCCTTGCAAGCACGTGGTTGTGAGTTCAATTCCTGGTACTGATTTAAAAAAAAATTATTTCTTGCACATATTACAATGCATTGTGTGTAGGGGAGCTTTTTGTGGTAGCTTCTCTCTGATTGGTAATTCTCTAGGATGTTTCTGTCTTATGTTACTGTCCTCTTATACATGTGACCTAAGAGTTGTCATAGAGGAGGAACAGGAATGGATGCTTTCTTAGAGGACTCTATGGCTAGGCTTAGTAGTGGTATAACTTCTTCCCCATATAGTACTGGGCAGAATCCAGTCATATGACCTTCATGCAACTACAAGAGAAGCTGAGAAATATAGTCTTGTCATGTGCCCTGGAAGAAGAAAATAAATGGAATTTGCTTAATGGCATTTTTTCTGCTATAGCAGTGAATAAAATCTTCAGCTGGAGAGTGTAGAGAGTAGAGGAGAAGGCCTAGAATGGAACGCTGGTAAGTCAGACATTTGGAAGTTGGGTAAAGGATAAAAGAGAAAACAAAGGAATTAGGAGGAATAATTAAAAAGGTGTTAGAGTAGTAGACACTGTAGGATTCTGGTGTTATTGATGACAGAGTTTTTCAAGAAAGGAAGAGTTTGTCATATTGAGAAGTGATGCCAACGTTAAGGTACTAGGAAAGGTGCTAATCATGTGAAGGTATTAGTGGCTGTGACTGGTATTTTCAGTGGGACTGGAGTCAGAAGCCAGGTTGGAATAGGTTGCAGAGTTATTTGATTGCAGGTTTCTTAGAGAGTTTATTGGATTGCTGAAGGCATGGTTATGTGCCCTTGAGGCCTGCCTAAGAGTAATTCTTATTTTTTGGATGGGGAGTCAGTGAGCCCAGCAAGGATGATTAGAAGAGATGTGGCAGTGGCCAGCTAAGAGTAGCTGGGGTCCAAACATGGAAGATGGAGGATAGTCTTCCATTGGTCCATCCAGTGGTGGGGTAGGCCTTAATTGTCTCAGCAGATGCTACTTTGGTGAATAATGCCCAAAGACCAGGTGCAGTGTTTTATTTTTTAATTTTTTAAATTTGAGACAGCATCTCATTCTGTAATTCAAGATGACCTTGAACTCACTATGTGGCCAGGCTAGACTCTCTTGGTTCCTTCCCCTGCCTCCTGAGTGCTGGGATTACAGGCGAGCACCTTCATGTCCTGTCCAGTGTGTTCATTCTGCTAGAAGCCATTGAAGACAAAAGATGGTATACAAAATAGCAGTTGTCTGCTTCCCCACCATGCCACAGTAGATTTGCCTCTAGGAGGAGGTATAAAGTGAAAGGAGTGAGGGAAGAGAATTTTGATTGACTGTGGTCTTTATATTTTTTTTTCCCTTTCCTTACTGGGAGTTGAACTAATGACCTCGTGCTTGCCAGGCAGTTGCTGAACCACTGAGTCATATCCCCAATTCCACTGTAGGCTGTCTTGAATGGTAGCACAGAAGCTAAATTAGGTACTGTTACGAAGAAATAGTCATTACATTTTTTGCCCACATGTATTCATAGGTGAATTGAAGGTGAGGAAGTACCTCTCGCTGTGTTTCCTACGATGGTCTTGAACTCCTGGAGTCAAGTGGCCTTGTTGTCTCAGCGTCCTGGATGTGTTTGCCATCACTCCTGGCTTTTGGTCTTATCTTGATTGCCAACTTGTAGAATTTATTATGATCTTAAAAGCCCCAAGGCAAGACGCTTATTTATTTTATTTTTTATTTTTTGCTGTACTGAGGATTGAACTTGGGACCTTCATAATCAACTACATCCCAAGTCCTATTTACTTTTCATTTGGAGACAGGGTTTTAAATTGCTAAGTTGCCAATGCTGGGCTGAACTTTTGATACTCTGTCTCAGTGTCCCACAGTGCTGGGATTGCAAATGTGTATCACCATGCCTTTTTAAGGACCTTTGAAAGGTACCATTTAGACTGAGAGTATTTCATGAATAGCTGCTGTTATAGATTGTTTCTTTTCTTTTTTTTGGGGGGTACCAGGGATCGAACTCACAACCTAGTGCCTGCAAAGCAAGCCCCAGCCCTAGATTATGTTTCCATTTGCGATTTTGAGAATTACTAACTATAGAGTTTTAACCTGAAGTGTTTTTTTTAATAAACATTATTACCTGTTTTACTGTTTAGGAAAGTTCTTACCTCTGAAGACAATGCTGGGACCGAGATATGATAGTCAAGTTGCAGAAGAAAATCGGTTCCATCCCAGTATGCTCTCAAATTATTTAAAGAGTTTAAAGGTAAGAAACAGAAATTTTTTTTTTTTTTGCTTCTGATTTAATTTTGTTCTCCATGTGGCTTTTAAAAAGATTTTATTTATTTATTTATTTATTTATTTATTTTTGTACTGAGGATTGAACTCATGACTTCATGCTTGCCAGGCAGGTGCTTATGCCACTGAGCTAAATCCCTGGCCCAACGACTTTTATTTTAAAGTAAATAATAGAGGAAGTTGCAAAACTTGTATGTATAGTTCTAGGAATTCTTTCCCTAATTTTTAATGGTGGCATTTTATGTAGTGCAGAAAACTGACATTGTTACAATATTCTTAGACTGCAAAATTTAGTCATTATATACATTTATCTGTACATGTTTAAATTTCCAGTGGTGGCTATAGAAATATTTCATAGAGGAACTTGCTCATGTTACCTTTTATGAAAAAAAAAATCCATTTATTGTCTTAATCTTTGTGTCTAGCAATATCCAGTATCTGAAGAAATCAGTAGAGATAACACCAGGTATCATGGGACTTGTCTCTAGTCTCTGCTACTTGGAAGACTTAGGCAGGGCAATCACAACAGCTCAGTTCAAGTGGGCAACAAGTTGATGCCCGTAAAATCAGTCAGTAGAACTCATTATAGGAGGTGGAAAGCGTGTATTTTTGAAGGATACTTCTTTGTGATATGTGAAATTTAAATGTTTTTGCCATTTTTCCCCCATAAAAGTGGAGACTAATTATTTGTAGACCAGTCTTCTTTAGGGAAATCCAACATTTTCTCAGTAAGCACTGAGAGGGAGGGAGAGAGGGAGACAGAGATAGAGACAGAGACAGAGAGATATCATGATTTAACAAGTGCAGATTGTTGCTCTTGCTGTTTTTTCCAGAGTATGGATGTCCTATGTGTGTCAGAATGTGTTAAAGGATCAGTGAAATAACTGTGTTCTTTTGTTTGGGCGCAGTGCAGGCATGAAGTTTTTAGTGAGGCTATCTCACAAAGCTGTATGTGATTCTAATTTTTAAAGGTATTTCATACCATGTAGTTAGTGTTTAACAAAAAAAAAAATGGCTTTTGTTGCAACCTAGGAGGAAAAACTAAAAAAAACTGGCTGTGATCAGTTTATTGAGAGATGAAGTTAAGTCTCTAATGAGATATACAAGGATGAATGAGTGTCCCCCCCCACCCTTTTTTTTTGTGGAATTGCAAACTGAACCTAGTACCTTTGGGCTGAGCTATATCCTCAGTCCTTTTTTATTTTTTATTTTGAGATATGATCTTAGGTATTGGTAGACTTTGATATTTCTAATGCACATACTGATCTCCTATGTTCTTTATTATATTTTCACTGAAAATGAAGTTGGGTTTTTTCTTTTTCTCTTTTTTAATGATTACTGTGTGTCCTATGATTTCCAGCAAGAGAAGAAGGAAATTGCTTTTTTTTAAAAATTGCTTTCTTATATACCCTACAAGTCTCTTCATTTTTTCCCTTCTTTAAGAAGTGTATTAGTTTTAGACTTCCGTGCATTTTCAGAAAATAGATAGGACTCTTCGTCAACAGAAAGATAAAAAGGGTAGCATGCACATGTCCATTTGTGGTGTAAGTGGCTTGTCTCATATGGTGTGATACAGTGTGGTGTAATCAGTAAATATGAACAGAGTGATGGTGGCTTTTTGGGTGCTGGATGATATGTTCCTGCACTCGAACTGTGTGTATTTCTTTTCTCTCTCTCTCTCTCTCTCTCTTTCTTTCTTTTTTTTTTTTGTCTTTTTGAGACAGGGTCTCTGTGCAATTCAGGCTGGCCTTGAGCTCACTTTGTAGCCCAGATTGGCCTCGAACTCATAACAATCCTCCTGCCTCAGCCTCCCAAGTGCTGGGATTACAGGCATGAGCCATCACGCCCAGCTGAACTGTGTGTATTTCATACTGATGCTGTGTCTGCTCTTGACTCTGATAAATCATAGGTACAGAGATAGATGCAGAAAAAGTATGGTGTGTTTTAATTTTTGAGTAGACTCATGTTGAGAATAGAGGCTGTTTTCCTTCTTTTTCTTTTCCTTCTTGTAGGCATTATTTTATTGAGTATCTGGTGAGTTGTTACCTCAAATAAGGCTAGAATAATGGTATTTCTACTTCAGTTGTTCATTGGCAGAGTGAACATGATACCTCTCTCCATGAGGATAAATAAACTGTAATATTGCCATTTAGTTAACTTGATTTAGAATAAATTTAGTTACTAGTAAACTTGCTTCTTTCTTTCTTTCTTTCTTTCTTTCTTTCTTTCTTTCTTTCTTTCTTTCTTTCTTTCTTTTTTTTAGGTTAAAATGAGCTTGTTGGTAGACCTGACAAATACTTCAAGGTTCTATGACAGGCATGATATAGAAAAAGAAGGAATCAAATACATAAAACTTCAATGTAAAGGGTAAGTTGTATGTTAAGTCTCTTTTAATTGAAACTTTTCATTGAAATTTGTAATCTTTTTATTAAAAATTATTTTTTTCCATATTATTAGACATGGTGAATGCCCTACAACTGAGAATACTGAGACATTCATTCGTCTCTGTGAGCGGTTTAATGAAAGAAACCCACCTGAGCTTATAGGTATGATTGGCTTTAGTACTGTTGACTATTTTATTGTTCATTTGGATTTCTGTTCTTTTTTGCAAGTGGGCTTGTGGGGAATTTTTTCCCTCTTTTAAGTAGTCACCAAGTAAGAGTTTTGTGAGTTATATTGTAGATTACTTTTGTATTTTTTATGTTTTTTCCAGATAAAGCCTAGTCATTCCTCTTTAGGTATAGTGTTAAGAAAACTATCTTAAAATAAAAATTCTTTTATTTATTTATTTATTTATTTATTTATTTATTTATTTCTGAAACAGAGTCTCACTAAATAGTCCTGGCTGACTTTGAACTGGAGATGTTCCTACCTCAGCCCTTTGGAGTACTGGGATTATAGGAGTATGCCACAATGTCCAGCTTCAATCTTAATTACTAAGTTTTTTGTTAATAGTTTTATGTTTTGTACATTTATATGTATTCCCCTGAAACTTTTTCATTTGTTTCAGTAGGTTTCTGAGAGTGATTCATGTTGATGTGTGTAACTAGTTTATTTTGTTGCTGTATTAGTATTCTGATTTATGAATCCCTAATTTAGGAGGGTGAGGCAGGAAGATCTCATTCAAGCCTGGGCTGACACACATAAGGAATTTAGGACCAGCCTGAGCCAGAGTGAGACCATATTTCAAAACTGACCAAACAGAGTCCTAGTTTTCATGCAGCTTGAATTCTGATGTGGACTGGGTTGAGGGAGTCAGCTAATAATAGATAACTTTCCTAAAATGACAGTTGAGTTATTTTCTGTTTTTTTTTTTTTGTCATTATAAAAATTCTATTAGGAGTGGTCTAGAATTTTCAAGATTTGGTATTTATTTTTTGGTTTTTCTGGTATTTATGTTGGCATGTGGTTTATTTATTTATTTTTTAGTACTGGGAATCAAACGCAGGACTTTGTGCTTGCCAGGCAGGCAAATCCCTGGCCTTGGCATATAGTTTAAATTGAGGCTGTAGTTTAAATATTTTCTATATAACCAGTCATTTGTTTTAGCATTTCCCTAATCATTCTCTCCTGATAGCTAAATGATGTTAATTAACTTTGTCTGAAAAATATTCCAGTTCATTTGTCTTTTAATTTTTAAGTTTTTCTTCATTCAGAGAGTCACTGAAAAACTGTTAGTAAAGTTCAGGGAACATACGTGACACAAGATGAATATGAAAACAACAACTTTTCTCAAATAAAGAGTAACTACTTAGAAACTGTGAGAACAATCTCATTAGCCTTAATATTTGCTAACGTGTTGACCATTACTTCTCTGCTAGTCTCTGTATAGGCGATTTCATATACTTACCTCATTTTGTTCTCATAGCAACCCCGTTAAGTATGTATTATTGTCAACCCATTTTATAATAAGAAATTGAGGCATGGAAAGGTTAAGTGACTTGCTCAGTGTTACACAGCAGTAAAGATTAGAGTTTAGATTAGGACATATGATATCTCAGTTGAGAAATCATTTCTAAGCTATAACAGAAATACAGAACACCAAGGAATAAAGTTAATAAAAAATGTAGGTGGTCTTTATGAATTGAACATACTTAATGTTAAAGACTTAAAAAATGGAAGACATTACTTGTTTCCATGTCAATTTCAAATTTTTAATGTTATTCCTAGAACAACCTTGATAAGATTGTGGCAGAATGACTGCGAGTTACTTTGTATTTGTAAAATTCATTTCCTGCCTTAAGTTAGTAAATACTAATTAAGCACAGAAAAGAATTGGCAAATTAAACAAACAAGATTATGGGTAAGAAAAACTTGAATAACAAAAAACAACGAGGGGATTTTTCTTACAGGTTTTGAAAACATATAGGTAGGCAGTGGAAGCCAAAATAGTAGTTTCTTAGTGATAAGAGTTATTTTTCAAATCAGATGGGAAAGATATGATTATTCAGCAAATAATGTTCAGGCATTTAAACAGTCATTTAATAAATACATTTTGGATAGATTAAATATTTTGAAAATAGAGAATGAATCTGGGGCCTTCACACTGAGCTATATCCCTGCCCCGTCTCCTCACCTCCTTTAAAAAGTTTTTGAGATAGTCTTACTGAATTGCTAGCTTGCCTAGTCAGAGCTTGAACTTGTGATCTTCCTGCCTCAGCCTCCCAGAATCATGGAATTACAAGTGTGTTCCACCATTCCCAGCTACTTTTTTTTTAAACTTAAGGAAAAATATGCCATGTGTATCACTGAAAGTAGAACCCATAAATAAGCATTTTTTTACGAGTCCTCCTGGACTGTTTAAATCAGA